>NDXB01005919.1:79114-115530 GCA_002631895.1 Agapornis roseicollis | reverse complement strand
ATTTTAAAATAAAAAAAAGAAAAAAAAAAAAAAAAACAAACCACCAAACAGGAAAGAACAGAACAAAAGGGGGTTCACAGATGGACAGTAAGACCATGAAATTAGCTTCATCAGTATATTACTTATATCATCATCTCATTTCATAACTTCCTGTGGATGTTAAACCATATCTCTGTCTTTGAGACTATAATTAGTGCCTCTTTAACAAGTTACAGGAACAAGTACAACTTCAAGGATGCAACAAAAGGCAAAAAAGCTGCTGGACACTGGAGCAAATGGGACCTTATTTTTAAGCAAATGCTTCTGACTCTTCAATTAATGGAAAACAAACCAACCCCAAAACACTGAGTACTTTAAAGATGTCATCACTTTTATTCCAATTACACTGAAAGTCTGGCAAGCTGAGTCAAACACACTTCAGTAATCCCCAATGAATTCCTTCAGTTACATTTCAGTAAACCCCAAGTGAATCCCTTTAGTTACTTGACAAAAAGGAAGTATTTTGTCATAATATAATGCTTTTTCAGAAGAATAATTTTAACTCTAGGATTGCTACTCAGCCTCAAAATAGCATCAGTTACACTGAAAACGCCTCTTACACAGAAGAAATAGGAGGTTTTATCACTCATAATTAGTGGCTGCTAATATTTCAGAAAGCTACACAAGACACTGGGGAGTCGCCAGAAAGCTGTTTCAACCAAACTGAGCTGAAATCATTTGTAACTTCAGTGCTTCAGAAAGCCTGAAACTCAGACCCATCTTACAAGAGAGGTTCCAGCACCTTGAGAAAGCTAAGGGAGATCTCACTGATGCCACCAACAGCCTTATGGGGAAGTACAAAGAGGATAGGGCCAGGCTCTTCCCACTGATGCACAGGAGCAGGACAGAAGCCAGTAGACACAAGACAGAACATGGGACACCTCACTTGGTCATCAGTAAAAATGCTTTGTCACAAGGGTAGTAAGACACGGGACAGTTTCCTTGGCGAGGCTGTGCAGTCTTCATCTTTAGAGAAAAAAACTAGCCCTGCTCTGGGAAGGGGCTGGAACTGATTGCCTCCAGCCGTCCCATCCAACCTAAATAGTCTATGATTCTGTTCACAGCAAACCACACAAGGGAAGAGAAATTAGGATAAAGAAAAAACTTACCCTCCCACTGAGCATTTTAAGGAAAACCAAAAGACCCTTACCTGAAAAACATAATAGAAAACAAAACCTTATTAATTCATGAAAATCACCACGGTAATGAATTGTAGTAACTCATGGTACATAAATGACATACACAATTGTGCATTCATGACACTGTAAACATTTTCCCCAACATGCTCATACTCTTGAAAAGGTAAGATACAGCTATGCTGGAATCCAAACCAGGGCTCTCTCCATGTCTGCAACTCCTGCACCTTACACTCACAGGCACAGAAAACAAGTTTGTCATCCATAGGCTCTGTGACCTGAACGTTTTGATACCCACTTCCTTACTGTTTCAGTTTCATCAGACATGTGCCAACACTTCTTGTAGACAATTTCACCTCCAGTCCCTGCTGAGGATCTGTCCACTAATGACCATAATGAAACATGCTTTGTGTGAGAGCTTGTTCATTTATTTTCATTCCCGTGAGTGCCTTCAGAGACCAGTGTTGCAATCACGGCTACTTACTATTTAATTCTCAGCCAAATTTATGGCCAAATTGAAAAATGGATGCAGGCTGCCTGATGCAGGATGCTTTTGTCTGAAGTGTCCTCATGGAATCATTATACTTGCATTAATCTTTAATCTGCAATTAAACAATCAGTTCTATGTAAAAGATAGCTGCAAACAGATCTCCTGAATGTGTACTAGACAATATATCTTAATGGGCGCATGCGTGCTGTGGAGGGTCTGGGGGAAGAAAAGTCAGCAATTAGGGCAGCATTCATCACTGGGCCCCAGGTCAGGGAAAGGTTAGGGAAGAACCAAACCTCCCTAAGGTGCTGAGCATCCATCTGCTACCTGCCCTGCTTGAGGGCTGTGCCTGCAGCAGTGGGGAGCACTGAGAGAAAAGCCAGGTGGGGGTAGGAGAGGAGATACAATGGATTAAGCCACGGCTTTGCTGATAAATCTGTCTTGGCAGAAAATGCAACCCATTCTGAATCTGTTTCTTTCCAATTAAGAGCCCTGCTTCCAGCTCCGGCAGATGCTTAATTGAAGACTGAGGCTGCCAGGCAGGCACCAGCACCACAATCATTAACAGGTAGTTTGAAGCCATTAAGGTGCTCCTGCTTGTCAACTCCCCTCTCATATACCACTGGCATAAACAAATGCATCTTCTTTCTCATGGCAGCCAGCTCACCTCATAGAGAAAGGTGCATACATGTGTGCTGCAAAGTTGCTTTTGGTTCCTGGGACTGTGAAGTTATTACATTAGCACTCAAGGAGTCTGATTCAGTGGGGAATACAAAGGACCATCCTGCCTGGTGTCAGTGTAATATTAGAGTGGTAGCAAATGGCTTCAACAATAGGTAAGCAGAAGGGCATCTGTTTCAGATTTGACTAAAACTGCATTATTAGATCTTGGTAAGAGATCCATCTGCTCACGTGTTTGTTTTATCAAATGCTCTTGTCTAATCCAAAAAAGGAGCCAGCTCACAGACCTCAGTGGACATAATTTCTGATGCAAACATGGGCACTACCCTTAAGAAAATCTACACCAGTACAGAGCCTTCTGCATGAATTGAAGACTGTACCAATACACCAGGTTTATAATTACAAGCAGGGAGAAACAAAGCTACAATGATAACTGTGAAACCTGCCTTGCTCCAAGACATTTTTCCCTTGCAAGTTGTAGTCTTAATAATTTACTCACAGTTTTAGGAAAACCAAAACCAAAACAACAACAAACTCACTGGATTCATGTCAGGCACTGATTTTCATTTTGTTTTCTCTTACAAGAGTATCCTGGCAAAAATTTACAACTGTCCCATTCAATGATGTAAAAAATTCACTAGTTTGTACCATTTGCAGCTTACAAGTCAGCAATTTGACAATCATACACTAATTAAAGGCAAGGAAGTGAAAGGCATTTATTGACTGCAAGGTCTGAAGCACTAGAAAACTGATTAAATATATGTTGTTAAGGAGTTAATACATGATTTAACTCTGCTATGCCATGTTCTATGTACATCCAGGGCTATGGCAGCTAAATGACAATGCTATAGTATTTCATTAGTTCCAGTGGACTAAATAAGACAAGCAATTAAACTGCTGTCTTCCCTTCAAACCACAGCATTAATGTACTCACTTGTGCAAAGGAATAAATGATACCCAGCAGATGGGAACAAAACCACCATATAGAAAATACTTTGCTAAAAGAAGACCCATTCACATAAAACAGTTGCAAGAGAAGTCTCAGTCAGCTGCTCCATACAAATAGTATTTTACAGCTGCACATTGATCACAGAAACTTCATAGCAATGGTGCACTGACAGGAAGAAGAGTCCTACTTAATTTGCAACCTTTTTAATGGATTCTATCTGTAAGGTAATACAAACCACCAACAAACTACGATGACTATAAAATGATTAACCAAGATTCCAGTTTTCTGACAAATCGAACTCTTCCACAACATGCTGCTCATGGTCCAATGAGTACAATCATCCTGACATGAAAAAACCCACAAAATCCTGAGGCTAAGATGCTCTTAGTTAAGTTTCAGATAGGAAATGTATGGAGTCTCTTCTGTAAAGTCATGCAGATGCTAACGTGTTTGCTTCCTGCCCCAGTGGTGTGCAGGGAGAAGGGCAGCCATAGCACACTGGGTCCCTGACGCAGGGGCTCACTGACACATCTGGCTGCAGCTGGACCAGAAATCACAGGGCTGCCTTTGAGTCTGGGGGCTTGGTCACACCCTTGCCTACCACTGGCTTCAGGCCATGAGCAATTTGGTCAGACAAAAGCCAGGGTCCTCAGGTTCTGCCCTATCTGAAGAATTCGCTGCTTAGCTTGAATAAGCATAATCATCTAAGTAAGGTCATATATTTACTACTTTCTAATTCCCTTTCTACCTCCAAGTGATGCTATACTGCACTTTTCCACATCATATTTCTATTTGGTCTATAGAACACCAAATGAAGATACAACTTTCATTAAAATGTTAAAAAATGTCAAATTTTCCCTTCACTCTTATAATATATGCAATTGCAAAAAGGATCTGAGAATGGAGGGTTGATTTGCATTCCCTACTAAGCAAAAATCATCGCCTCTCCTTTTTCTCCTTCCTCACACATACACGTGAGCACAGCACACACACACCATGTAAAATCATTGAAAAATAGGCCTAGACAGACCTCAGGCGATCACCTAATCCACCACGTCTCAAGGATTTATCTCAGAGGAGTTTATTTAATCTGTTCTCGAAACCTGTTACTAACAGATGCCTACTAGCACTCCAAGCCATCCTTTTTACTCTTGTTAGGCTTTTTTCTTGGACTCAAACCCAAACCTATTGTTGCAGTTTAATCACATTATTTATTGTCTCACCCTTCACAGGCATGGAGGAGAGATACTCTCATTTGTACCTTTAAAAAACCAGACCTCTCTCATCCTAAGGATAACAAACCTCTTGAGCTTCACTTTCATGCCAACCCTTAGGTGTAACTTCAGCCCTGTTACTTGCATATTTATTCTTTCTTTTTCCTTCCAATGTTTTCCCCCTCACATAAATTATGAAGCTCTACACACTGAGCCATCCTGCATATCCTTAGCAATAAAGGGCTTTCTCCAAGAGTACTTCACCATTTTGACAATGCCAAATTTAAAGCAGAGCATGTGCTCCTTCACATCTGTCAGTCACACAGCACTCTCCTTCAGAGCCTATCAATAAGCACAAAGTGACGGGTGGTCATCTGAAGAACACTTTGTGCTTCCATATTCAGCTCAGCAGTCTACACAACTTTAACCAGGGAGCTGCAAGGATAAGGAGGAAAAAAAGATTGTTTCCAATCAGGTTAAAATGTTTCAAGTGGCCCATTTTCACTTTCTGTACACTTCTGAAAGATGGCTGGGAGTCAGTGTGAGAGATTAAGCTCTGCTGGCAGTGTAGTGTATTCATGATATATTAATAAGCAAGAACGTCTCAATTTTGGCTTGACACTGGCAATAGACTAAACTACAAAGAGACATTCACACAGAGGTGAGAATGAAAACTGAAGGTAGTGACAATGGATTACCCAGTAGTAGAGGACCTTGGAAAACTGTAAGAATGATGTTTTATTTGCAAAAATACTGTAAAACTGTTATTGCTCAACAAATCTCCAAAATGAAAAACTGCCTCTATGCATCTAGCATTTTAAGCTCTAAGAAGAGTCCCAGTAAAGCCTGTAAGTAAGTTACAGCAATGAAAGGAAAGAGGTGACGTGCTGTTCTGATATAATCTCACAGCTTTTTTATGTTGTTATAGTTATGTTCATATACTGGAGCCAGCAGGAGGCCCTGTCAGGAATCACAGCCCCATTGCACTGAGCCAGTATACACCTGGGATTTCCTCCCAGGCAGCTTACCATCAGGTTAAGCCTCTTCAGATAAATGAGTTGATCCCATCTAGTTATTAATGCTTTAAATAAATACTCCTTCCTCTTTGAGGGCAGACTTTCAGAACACACTTTCAGAAATCATGCATAATTGTATTTATTTAATTGGAAATAAATCTACACACACTACAGGCTTTTAAAAGGCAGAAAGTGTACAACATGTTGCAGCTCACATGAATAATGGCAACTGAAAGTCAGGCTCCTCAGACTCCATCCAATAACCCTCTGACACCACGATGGATTGGAAAGTCGGTATCTCAGTGGGGGAAATGTTTTGTCAATTAAGAAGTTCCTTTTATTACTCCTGGAAACAGAAGTAGCTTTTTGTAGTAGTCAGGTTAATTGTGTAGTCAGGTTTTTAACTGAAATGATTACTACTAATGAATGAACTTTTAGCTGAACTATGTCAAAGCCAAAAGGTTGCTTAAAAGATTGGGATAGCTCAGTTTTTCTGGTTAGTTTGTTTGTATTTCCTTACTGTGCTCCCATTTGGGACTGGGGGACTCACTGGAATAGAAGTATCTCCAATATACACTTGCAAAAATCTGAAGACATAATGATATTACAAAACACTGCCTTAAAGTGTATTCTGCTTTTTTACAGAGGATAATGAAATTCTACAGTAATTACCTCACTGAAGTATTTCTGTAGGCTGATCAAACACCTATCAAGCATCAAAGCTGATTTAGATTGAACTGAACATCCAAAACATAATCTTATTGACAAAATGAAAAAAACCAAAACCCCATCCTCCTTGGCTTTTCTGTATCTTTATTTCACAACAGCAAGAGAAGTAGAGAAGATTATTACCTAACTTCCATAGCAGCAGCAGCAGCAATAACAAAACATGATCATACAACAGGAAAACCAGAAAATCAGAAATTGTTATGTTGATGCCCAAGTCAGTGAAGGACTGGTCATTGCTGTAGGTTGCTCACAGTCTGATGTGGCCCTTACTAATGTAGTAAGACTTAATCAGGCTGTCCAAACATGTTTCTGCCTTAAATGCTGCTGGGAATCATCCACAATCACTGGCTTTCTTAGGAATGATGAAGCCCCCAAACTTCTGAAGGTCTGAGGCTCTTAATGCTTTTTTAGCTCTCTTCAATTTGTCTCCCAACTTCCACGGACTCTCCTAATTTCTCAGAAGTATTCCAGCAAGGAAGTACCCCAAAGAGAACAAGAAATTAAAGCTCTCTTGTAAATTACAAAAGGTGCTTTGCAATATTTACCACCTTTCCACCTTCTGACACTTAGCACATCCATTTTCTATATTGCCACTAGCTATTGCCAGCTAGTGGAAATACAGAGCATATAAACATGTATGAACTATATACACATAAAAGGTTCAATATGCCAGAGTTCAGACCATTTAATGTCTAAAGAAAAATGACCAGGGAAATAAACACTGGGAAGGAAAAATGACACTAAAGAATAAAAGGTTATTTATTAAATCAAGAATGTTCTTGGCTTCTGTGTCTGAGGATCAAGACCATGCATTGGTTGTAAATGGATGTTAATTCTGCAACTAACATTCACATATATTGTACAAGTCCTGTCCGTCCTTTGTTTTTTTTGCATGGAAGAAACAGATGATGCAAGTCAGAGATCTGGTGGTAGACTGTAACTTGAGTTGAAGCTGAAGCTTGCAGTTGTCTCTGGGTCATGGATTTTTATATTCTTTGTCTGTCCTTGGCCAAAGATTGAAATATGCTTTACCTGTATGATATCTCACTGTCATTAAAAGTAATGATTCTTTTTCCCCTGGGGAATGAGGCATGAAGAACAAAACATCACACAAAATGCATCCATTTATATTTCACTGGAAACCATTGTGAATGGAAGTGAAAACAATGCAAAACATACACAAGGAAATCCCTGATTTGCACTAATGTTTTATACTGCATCTTCAAGAATGTCATAAGGATTGCTCTACTGATGTTTAGATGCTGTGCCTATAGGCATCACCTATGCATAGAAGCTATCTCCAAATCTCTGATTACCATGCATTTTCTTTGGCATTTGAAAACAGTTAGTAATAAAATGTAAAGAAAGCATGATGTATACCATGATGTTGGTTCTGTCTTGTAATTTTTCTTTATTTGTATAAACCCTCCAGAACTCAAAGCAACCTATTTTAGCAATCCTGCCATAACTTCCCTACCCCAAGTGAAAGCCAGGGATGCTCAGCTGGCTATTCTCTCGGCTTCCTCTTCTGCAATATCTGAAACCTCCTAACCTCTCCATACAGTCTGCTGTCAGCCTTAGATGTCATTGAAACGATACTAATAATATTTGCAGCTGGGTATGACACTCAGCCACCAGGAGCAAAGCTATTTGGCACTGTAATGCAAATGACTGCATTCATTAAATGAGCTTTGTTAGTTATTCATTGTGTTCCTTATCGTTCCTTCCCCAAACCCAGTGCCTCTGCACTGTGCACGGAGGTGTGTCCACGGCAGCATCCCCACTGTAAAACCCAAGCTTATCAGGCAGAGCAGGGTGCTGCGGGAGTGACCTGCCAAGTCACCGCATCCCCTTGCCTCTCCCTCACCCTTTTGTGCCCAGTGTCACTCTTTGTCCTCATCCACAGGATCTGTCTCCCCCTGCTCTGCTCACCATGCCAGACACTCTACCATAAGCTTAAAGAATGAAAAGGACTCTCAAGAGATCTGTAATTCTCTCCTCCTTCAACCCCATATCCTCATTTTCCTCTGAAATCGACCGCCGACAAACCTTCTGCAGGGTCAGGCTTTTAAAAGCAACGACTGCAACAAAACAGCCCACTCCATGGTGCATGTCTCAGCAGCTCAGCAGGCCTGCACAGACAGAAAATGGTATTGACAAGTTTGGGAAGGGACAGACGCCGACTCTGATATAGGCAGGCACTCAGGGCTTTTTTTTCATTAAATCTTTCACTGCTTAACACAGTTCAACATATCATTCTGTACCTCCGGAGAAAAGCTTTGGGGGACTGGAGCCAGAGATTAATCCCTCTGTAATTTCTACTGCTGCTGGCAGTACTAACTGCCAAGGGATTTTGGGGAGAGATAATGGCACTGTTAGCTTGTAACCTAGGTGTAAAAATGGTCTTAATAAAACTGTGATGGTTGAAGCCCCATCAATAACCACCACACACCAATTTTATTAGATGTAATAGACGCAATCCATTGATGTGACACAGAAGCCTCATTCCAATATGGTAATTAACAGAGGTTGGGGAGCTACTAAAAAACCTGTCTACCACAACAGAGAAGCATCCAGGACAATCCAGTCAGTTTAACCTCCAAAGCAAATGTGAAGATATAAAATGAGCTTCACTAAGAGGTCTGGTCTGGATCTTTCTTCAGTGCAAAATGCAATTAAACAGGGTATAAATCCTGTGTATAATTAAACCAGTTTGGAATGATTGTCAGATATTCCATAATTAATGTTTGTATAAGAACAAATGCTCTGTTTTGCAAGAATCAGCAGATAATCAGCAGTTGATTGTTAACCTGCAAATATGCTGATCCAAGCATAATTATTTTTACACCTGTACCTACCCTTCCCTGAAAACATGAGCAAGAGACATTTTCTCTACCTGAAGAACTTCTGTAACACCACGAGGCATAATCCCCAAACAACTCCAATTGTATTTTTTTTCTGGTTATCTTCAGCAGAAGTTTGGTTTGTTTGTTTTGGGGTTTTTTATTTGTTTTGGTGGGTTTGGAGTTTTTTGGGGTTTTTTTGGGGAGGGGAAAGGGGAAGGGGGTGCTGCTGAATTGGGTGGAAGCCCTAATTTAATGTTCTGGGCAATCCATGTGACTTTGATCAAAACCTTTTTCCATATCTTTCTCTGCTTTACTTCTTTGTCTCAGATCAAGATTATTCTATTAGACTGAGAAGTGCTTTGATATTATATAGTTAGGGTAATAGACCTAGCGCAGCACTATTATACACCCTGTGCAAGGTACCTATAGATACTTAAAAACTAAGAGCAAGCTTCTTTGAAATCTTTTTTTTTTTAATGGAAAGATNGATATTATATAGTTAGGGTAATAGACCTAGCGCAGCACTATTATGCACCCTGTGCAAGGTACCTATAGATACTTAAAAACTAAGAGCAAGCTTCTTTGAAATCTTTTTTTTTTTTAATGGAAAGATCTGTAGGAGTCAGAGGCTAAAAGAGGAACAGAATCCACCTCATGAGCAAGCCATGGGACCTGCATGGCCAAGATGGTGGAAAGTTCCATAGAAGTCAGAGGCTAAAAGAGGAACAGAATCCACCTCATGAGCAAGCCATGGGACTTGCATGGCCAAGATGGTGGAAAGTTCTGTTACATCAGAAAAAAATATTTAGATGAAGCTCTGCATCTCTCTCATTCTTCACAAGGGTGAATTTCAGTGTGAAACATAGTGACAAAGGCTGAGGAAAAGGCTGAAGTACAGGCTTGGGAAAGAGTGGCTGGGAAGCTGCTTGGTGGTAAAGAACCTGGGGGTGCTGATTGACAGCAACTGAACATGAGCCAGCTTGTGCCCAAGTAGCCGAGAAGGCCAGCAGCATCCTGGCCTGTATCAGAAACAGTATGGGCAGCAGGGTCAGGGCAGTGATCATCCTCCTGTAATGTGCATTGGTGAGGCTGCACCTCAAATCCTGCATTCAGTTCTGGGCCCCTCACTACAAGAAGGACACTGAGGTGCTGGACTGGGTCCAAAGAAGATCAAGAAAGCTAGTGAAGGGTCTGGATAATAAGTCTTTGCCAGAAGCTGGAGATGTAACATGCTTCATCCTACAGGCTAATGTGGTGCAAATAGCACTGGCAGAGCATTTGGGAAAGCTTGCTCAGGTACATCTCAAAGATATCCACTTTCCACTTAAATTTGGTTTGCTCCTTTAACAGGGTTTAAGACTGAAGGGTCTATAGAATACTAAGGAAATTGCTGAAACTGCTTGAAATTTAGTTGTGACAAGTATCTAACCCTCAATAAGGCCTTGGAAAATCCTGGACAAAAAATATGAAAGCAGGAAAATCAGAAATATAGAGGCACAGAATCACATAAAACTTAATCTATTCAAGCCCAGCAACATGATTTGCATATGCACAAAAAAGACGGTGTAGAACAAACTATTCATCAACCTGTGTAACATTCATCGTATCTGTAGTATGTCCAGTGGCTTACCTAACACTCTACAAAAAACACCACCACTGGTGCAACATCCAGGAAAAAGGAAATGTTGTTTATATACCAGATGCGCTGAATTAATAACAGAAAACATAACATAGCTACAATTTCTTACCCTTAAAGGGAAATGCAAATGTATCATAGCGCAGAAAAATCTAAAGGCATACTTACAGAAATGGGAATAAAAAGCTGAAGCATTAGATATTCTATTAGCAGGGGGAAAAGTCTTTCAATTGGCCACAAAATCCATAGCACAGAAGATTAAATTTTAGTAGAAAATTATCAAATCAGCAGAAAATAAAATTGATCATTCCCATGCATACTGAAAAAGCAATATTTTACTGAGAAGACTGAATCCCTCAAATGCAACATAAAAGCTTGCCATAATGACAGATAGTTCTATTACAAAAGGTACTGAGTGCATAATTAACCACTGCTAATACCTATCTGAATATTTGAAAAGAAGAAAAATTTATTCAAGTGGAATATAACCTATTCATCAAAGCTGCAAAAAAATATATAAATGAAATTGCAGCAGTGCAAACATGCACTAGGCAGGCTATGTTTATGATCCCCTGACAGAAGATGTATAAATAGGAAAAATTTACCACTCATTCACTAGGGGCTAATGAAGCAGAACTAAGATCACATGCACACCATTACTCAAGTGCAGGACATTTGCAACTTCTCAATTTTATATGAAACTGCCTGTTCAAGTCACATATTCTGTCACAAAGGTCATATTTGCTTTCTTTTTCTTTTTTGTTTCAGTCTAAACAGTAAACTGTAATTGGCTCAGAAGTTTCATTTTTCTTAAGCTAATGTTAATGAGTTTTTTCTCCACATTCCTGAATATAGGTGATGGAGGACTTTGCTTTCTCAGTTCGCCAGTATCAATCAGTTACAGATAGCAAGGCATAAGAAGTAGTATTTAATTGAAGTCTCCTGTGGATGGATTTTTAGCAAAGAATGGCCACGTTCCCAAGTCAGCAAGTGCCTAAGTGGAGCTTGACATGAACCAAAGATGAAGAAAGCTGTGGGTAAAGAAGCAAATGTAACAGTGCAAGCAAGATNATTTTTAGCAAAGAATGGCCACGTTCCCAAGTCAGCAAGTGCCTAAGTGGAGCTTGACGTGAACCGAAGATGAAGAAAGCTGTGGGTAAAGAAGCAAATGTAACAGTGCAAGCAAGATGAGAAGAAACTGGAATGTGCTAAGACACAACAGTGAAGTGTTAGCAAGTTTTAAAGGCTAGGTTCCCATGCACTTAATTTAACCAATTGTATACTAGTTGCTGTGTGCTACATTGTATATGCGTCCAATCTTAATACTGCAAGCCGTTGAACATGTATCCACCAATACAGCAAGTTATTGTATATGTATCCAAGTGTAATACAGCAAGTATCCAATTATAATACAGCAAGCTATTGAATTAATACAGCAAGCAATTATATATGTATCTGATTATAATACAGCAAACTGTTGTAAGCAGATGCAGACAACAATATAAAAAGGGTAGATGCTTTGGAATAAATGGCTTTTGCCTGATCACACTGATCTTTGACTGAGTCCTTTTTTCTGCGGCAGTCTCCTGCTCTGTAAAATTATTTATACTCTTAGATAAATATCCACATCTCTACATTGGGTTTCTTAATAACAGTCCCCAAAAATGAACAAAAATCCAACCTTGTTACACCCATTCTATGCACCCATTCTATTTAGTTGCAAACGTGTAAACAGCTAAGTATCTGCAATTTAAGAAAACTCTTCTTGGAGCTAAAACATTTGTAAAGGATAATCAGAAGTTTATACTTCATAGACAGGTGCAAGTAAGGTCTAAATTCTCAAACAACGGCAAGTTTCCAATCTCTGAATGTTCATTTAGAGTAACACAAGCTGCATTACTTTATCAGCCAATAGAGGCATATGGACAATATTCCTGAATATACTCTCAGCTCCGAAAGCTGTAACATTTGCCACTTGCAAGTGTAAACATATTTATGAATTTTTAGCATCATCTTGTTCTGATGACTTTATCTGCATCACACAGTATTTTCTAGAAGCTGTTTGTGAATGAAATATAAATTAGGGCTCTTCTCACAGAAAGGTCTGAAGTATTCCCCATAAATTTACTTTCACAGAGGTCCTAGCAAAAATACCACCCTGTAATTTTAGTGGATTATCTTTAATGTGTTATTGTCTTCCTAATTTATTTACACAGCCCATAATGCACTTAACAAAGATCTTAGTGTGTCAGGTGCTCTGTGAATGCTAAATAGATTAAAAACTACAGGCCTGCTTCTAAGAATAGGAAACAAATAGTACCTTGTATTTCCAGCAGCATGCTAGGAAAAGATGATTCATTCTCCACAATGGAATTTGGCCTCTGTTCTCCAATTGGCCCCAATGTAATGTCAATCTACCACTTTTTCCTGCTGTAATTGCAAACCTCCACTGCACTTAAAGTATAGAAATGTCCTTATTGAAAGGTTTAATTCTGAATATTGCTCTCTACAAGCACACTTTTACAGATGACTGAAGTAACAGACAGAAACTTACAGAACCTGAAAGTTACCTACCTGGAAAGCGATGACCAAACCAGCCCTATTCCACAAATGCAACCATGAGACTAGCTTGCTTATGGATCATCCTCAGATCCTGTAAGAAAAAATCTGAGAGCTCCCTGACATTACTGCAGGTAGTGGCACATCCTGCTCATCAAAACCCAGGGCAATCCTCTCTTCCTTTTGCATGGGCTAAACAAAAACATGTGCTGTGGAACAGAAAGCAAGCTAGCCAGTCAGAATTCAATATTTTCTTCTACTGAATGCAGCCATACCATGCAAAATAGGAACTATAAAAGACCTGTTGGTTGAAATAGCTTCAAGAGTTATCTCACAGTACTTTGTACCCTTGGCACATTTTATTGTGGACAACCTGCACATAAATCTTATAGAATAGCTCAAATCTTCCATTCTTCCCATCTTTTAGTTGTTGCTGAGGTACAAGCAGCAACACCTATGATACTTTACAATTTTGTTTCACCAATGAACAAAGATTGATATAGTAGCCAGAAAATCAAATCAGATGAAAGAGAGAGGAGTACACATTCTGTTACTGCTGTACAATATACCTCTGCAATAAAATGAAATCCAGATTTCTCATTCCTCTTCTTGCACTCAGGTTTTCCTCACTGTAATGAAAAGCTTGGCAATTCTCAATGAATTCCAAATCCAAAACATGGGAACAACAGCTTTTCTGAAATTCTGTAACCCAAGGTCCAGAGTAGCTTCCAACAAAAGTCTCCTGAGGTCTGGGTACTTGGGAGGTTGAGATCTATCCCTTCTAAAGTCATGCTAGAAATTAACAGCACTATTATTCGAATGACAACCTTTCTGCATAGTGTGCTAAGAAGTGGTTTTCTTTGTAACAGCATTTATTCATTGGCACCTATTTCCAGCAGCTGCTGTAGTCACTGCAACCAAGCATGCTAAGCCAAGTTTTCTATCCCACTTCCCACATTGAGGACAAATGCATGGGAAAGCATCAACTCTCTCCTGCATACATTTGTCCTGGTGCCTTCTGCCACCAGTGCCTTTTCCCCCAGGGTCATTTAGCCCAGGGTAAAAGAGCAGCAATATATCCCTGCCCCTGTTTACAGTGGGGTTACTTGTTCAAGTGCCTCTAATAATAAGGGTGACACTGTGTTTGAATAGTCCAGAGCTGACCTGCATAAGCAGGGTCTGGCTAAAGGTTCAGGTTCATTGCATTTTTGCCTAACTTCCACTCATTTCAGGAGTTAATTATCTGTAAGAATGTTCCTTTACAATAATGAATCCATTCTCAGCTGGAGGTCAAGTAAGCAACTAAAGAGAGCAGGAGAGCTCATAGAGAAATTACTAAATTAATGTTCTTAAAGTCTTATTTGCCTATTTTAGTCTTAATCAAGCTCCTCTTCACAAATTATAGATGTGAACGACTGTCTTTAAAATATGGGTAAATAATTACCCAAATGAATGCACTGCCAACATAAGAATATTATCCACTTCACAGTACACTCTCCAGCTTGACAAAAATGTTGCACAAAAGAAACAGGCTTTGAAGCCTATCAGCAATCTCAAATAATTATAGATAACGGTGTAGGAAACAGTCTTTCATGACTTAGAGCTCTCTGCAGCATCTCCCAGGCCCCAAGCCAAACACACTTTGGGAACTTCAGGCAGAGCACCAACTAAGCCTGAATTACTAAGGCAAAGCATTAACTTCAAGACAAAGTCTAAGAAACCCAAATTCCCTACACAGAGTTTTACAAGTCCAGATAGTGTTTGAACTTTGCATGGAAATGAACTTTTAACGCATACTACTACCAACTGAAAAGTGAACAGCTGCATTCAACACTTGCTGAAGTCCCTACAAGAACATCAGGGAGTCTAAAGGGGTCCATTATGTTGCATTTTGGGGACAGCAAGTGCCCATGGTCAAAGCCCAGATTTGAAAAAAAAGAAATGACAGACTCATTACTGTGCATAAATGGGAAAGAATGGTTGGCTGCATTGAGAAGGCTGTCATACAAGCTACAAATAATCAGGCCTACCAATCACTCAAGAACCTTCCCTTTTGATTTTCCTCTGCGTTTTGTCTTTGACTGTCAGTGAATATGACATCTATCCTGTCCAGTCAACTGGGTAATGACCCTTGTCTAACTCTGAAACATTGGACCGGTGCTTTGGGAAGCCATCTTTATCCGTGAAATAAAGACAATGCCAATAGTACAAAGGCTCCTGTATTTCTAGTCTCCACTTAATTGCCCTGAAGATTTCAGTGTGAGGTGAGCAAGTACTTATCATCAAGCAGAACCTTGTGACATCACACAGAAGTGCTCTCCCACCTCACAGGAACTGTGACCAGTCAGAACATTGTGGGTCCTTCCACAGAGGAAAAGCCTGGGCTCGTCAAACAGGCTTCCATCCATCCCTGAGAGGGTAGTCAGGCATGCTAGCAGTATCTCATGGGCAAGATTACAGAGGCAGCTGATACATCTAAGAGAGTCTGTATATTCACTTATTGTCTCAAGATTAAAGGAGAAAATACTGACATAAACTGACTGCTCTCAATATAATATCAAAATAATAAAATAATGGATCTACTGATAGTAAGGATTAATAAAAGTTAAGTGACATAGTTAAAACCAGAAATAACTGTTCAATTTACTCTGTACAGCAGCAGAGTCTCATTTGCTCTTTCAAAGGCATAATCAGTTGAAGGGCACATTTTTCTTCTCTTTCTTCTTTCCCATCAATTTTAATGGGTGCAGAACATCAGTCACATGAAATGTAATGGGACAAGAAGATGGATGAGTACATTTGAAGCTACTAGTCACAGGACAGAAAACATCCTGACAAAGTGACACTGGCAGCTTAGGGTTCAACAATAGAGTCTGGACAATATTTAGTAAGTGAAACTACAGTGCTACATGATTTGGTATTCTCATTGGGAAAAATCCTTCTCCTGTCACTATTCATCATGTTCCCATAGGTCAGACTTTCAAAGACATTCTCCCACTGAACATGACCAAATGACATTTTTAATTCGAGGAAATACGTAAATCTGCGGAGAAAGAGGTCATTTGGAGACAAATCTCCTGCAATTAAACCTGCAATTTCCTGCATTAAAAACTTAAAACTACTTAATTGAGGAGGTTTTAAATGGTTTAGCAAGATTCACACCTGAGATTTGAAATATATTATGCTCAAAGGAGTGAGGAGACTTCACACCTGTGCTGAACTTACTGACAGCAGTGGGATTCCACTAGTGATGAACAAATAGCAAAAATCCCCTGTTTTTATTCTTACCTGAAGAAAGCAGTACCAAAAAATTAATACTTAGAATTGTTGCATACTAAAAAGCCTCTAATTTGCACAATACAATAAAATATATTAATTAAAAAGCAACATTTCCCATTAGTTATCTGAGAAAAGGTTCTGAGGAAATTGTAAAGAAAATTCCTGTCAAAACTGACCTTCAGTGTATAGTGAAGGTAAAAACGTTAATCTAACAGACTTGACCAAACCCTTTCTGGACTTGAGGAAGCGTGGGACCCCAGAACTCTTCAGAAATGCAGGCAGGTCTCCACTCTACTGCAACAATCCGCTTGCATTATAACTTTACCAGTAATTGCTAAGTGGATCGATCTAGCATTTTATGATGCTTATTGTTATCGCCATCATCATTATTAGATAATACTATTCCAGTTTCTTCATCAGCTATTTGCTGAGATCTCCACAGTTAATCTTTAAAGCTTTAAATAATACAGAACTTTATGCCAGAAAGGGAAAAGAGAAACCATTACCTGTTAAAATATACTCATGAGAGAAGGAATTAGAGCCAGACCTCCAAGACCCATTGCCATGCTAAATGCCCCATGCCTTGATACGCCACAGTCACCCAACCAGTGGCACGATATACCCAGAAAGCAAAAAGTCAGCTTTTGGCAAAATCTCTTAAACAGGGCAATGTCTCTCTCTGGTATCATAACATACACTGTAAAGGAGATGTATTCTTTTTCTAACAAGTACAATGTTTGAAGCCGTTTACATAAACATATATATTATGTTGTATACTATATACACTTCCCTTTTCTCTCACAAGATATGAGAGTGCTCTCTAACAAAATCTCTACAAGTTTATGCTGGTAAAGAATATACATAGGAGGAGTTACTGACATATCTCAGAATGGGAAATTCTGAGGATAGGGATTCCACGTCAGGAGCAGGTTTGAGATTTCACAAGCAGTACACCCAGCTCTGGAAAGACCAAAATACTTTAAGATAAAAAAACACTTGGCTCACTTTCGGCTTCCAAATTTCCCATTATATGAAGTAACACACCATTTTAAAAACTACCAAGCATGTTTCAAAAGATAATCAACCTAAATATCTTACTATGATGATACATAAATCATATCGAGACATTTCTGGAAATCTCTTTCCCATATTTTTCCTCTATGACCATGCTTTCATGAAATACTTATGTTTTCTATGAAGCATTTTGAGGGAACTATATACCTCAGTGAAAAACAATGTAGACACCACACATACTTGCTGGAATTCCTCATTTATAAACTTATGGGTCTGTGTCTTTCCTGACTGTAATAGTAGGGTACGTGACAAATTAAATTAAAGAAAATGCATAAAACCATATTGCAATGAGAGATGCCACCCCCACTTTTAGTAATCCTGACCTCTGAGAAAGCATTCCAAATGCTGAACTGTAACTAATATTTGACCTCTTCTTCTATCTTGTCTTGCCATTAAAACTTGTTTTGAGCTGGCAGTTCATATGCTCATGTATATCATGAATAATTTGAGTATTTCACACTCTAGCCATGAGGAAGTCAAAGTCCTGAATAATGATTATTCCCTGAGCAGCTTTGCCTGCAAATCCATCACTATAATATGCAAAAAAGCACATTACAAATACAATCAAACATATTAAATGGGTCAGTCAACTGTTCTGTTCTATCACAGGTAAACAAAGATAATCCTTTTCTCTGATTATTTCAATTGTTCAGTCCTCATGAGCATTTAGTAAAGTTTACCTGTACCCAATACCCCTCTTGGTCCTCAGGACATGGGTCCTAGCACTGCAGTTCATTATCTTTCTGACATTAGAGAGCAACTGAACACCTAGTAAGCTTATGGTTCTTTCTCAGGAGCCTCACCAGTTTGCTTGCACATGGACACAGAAGCTGCACTGACACTTGCAAGCAGAACCTTGAAGTCATGTCTACATATGCAGGGGCAGAACCTGTAGTCCTACCCAGAATCCAACCAGGGTCTCAAGCATGCCTTGACATGCTGACACAGCCGTGGCTGGCTCTTGTTGGCACTGATGTCTGTGGACAAACCCTGAAATCCCAAGCCAAACTTCTCCTTCCTTAGGATGATGCACAGCTGCTAACTCCACATAGGTGGGTCTCAGCCTCATGTCTCAAGCAATGATGCCTATTCTCGACATAAGAAGAATACAAACCCCTTAAGAATTTAGACTGTTTCTAAACATGATCTTTCAAGTTCATCCCAATTCCCTTCAGACTTTTTTAACTGTAAACTAAACCTGATTGATATTTGCAAACTTTCCTCACTGATCAAGTGAGGCTACTTCTAATGAAAAGGGTATTTTTCAAACCAGTATGATTCCAGAAACTAGGAAAACAACCTCAAGTAACTACCTCCCAAAATACTAAGAGATATGAAACAAAACAGAAAAAGAATCTCGATCTAGGTGAAGAACACAAAACCTAAGTTGTACCTATACAAATTAAAGGCATTTGTAGACTTTTCCAAACTGAGTCCTCTCAGGTTCAACTCTGACATTGATAAACATAAAGCACAGCAACTCTATATATGATGTGGTAGTTTGGAAGATTACTCATTCTGCTGTGCCTATATTGTTTCAGAGATCAAACTTAATGGCCAAAATCTCTGGGGAATAAAGCACTATTGTACACAATCAGACCGCAAAACAAAGGAAAACAAATGCCTGTTTTGCTTCACTTTGCTGATTATCAGGGTTTGCTTCTGTTGGTTAAAAACAAAACAGAAACCCCAACCTTCATCCCAGAGGAAAAGGAATGAATTTTTGTCACCTGAGAAGGATATGTAGAATTTCCTAACTTCCTCAAAGTGAAACAACAAAAATCTGCAACAGTGGGGATCATGCAAGTTTTCATCATAGAGTTCTTTGAAAATGGCCAAATATCCATACTGTCCTCTGTGTGTCCACACCAGTATTTTAAACTAAAATACAAAAAACTGTAAGAGAGAGTTTGCAGTGATTACAAAAAGGCACCGCAATTCCATTTCCAGGTTCTGTCCATGGCCTAAAAGTATTTGTGAAATAATTCAGTATATAAAAAAATATGGATAACATTTGAACAGCTACTGATCTAATATCCTTTCTTAAAGGACTCATTTTTGTTACAATTATTGAGCAAAGTAAAACAAATGACAAGCCTATTAAATGCAAAATAGCAACTAACTTGTCTTCAGTGATACCACTGAGAAACACAAAGTGTATTAAAGAATAACCTGCATCCAGATTTTTAAATTCTTTCATGTTTTGAGGTGATGTTTGCAAACTGTGAAATCCTCTTGCACTTGTGAAATCTGCCTAAGACTACCATCAAAACCTTGCGTGAACCTGGAAGATGAGGAAAGTCTTTGTGGATGAAACCAGCCAGTGGGTTCAAAGTTATGGGCTAGACAAAAAAGCAAGTACTATTACAAACAGCTCATACCCTTTAAAATAACAGGTCAAACAAACTCCAAAGTTAAACAGCCTTAAAAGAGCCCAGTATTTTTCAGCTTGCTTTTTTTAATTATGCTTATGAGACCTCATCAAAACCCTAGGGGTGGAAGAAGCGCTGGTTATCACCAAGCCTTGCTATACCTTTCTCC
The DNA here is from genome assembly GCA_002631895.1 of Agapornis roseicollis. Lineage (NCBI taxonomy): Eukaryota > Metazoa > Chordata > Aves > Psittaciformes > Psittacidae > Agapornis > Agapornis roseicollis. The sequence continues at coordinate 95,341 of NDXB01005919.1, read as the reverse complement.
ATTAAGTTCTTAGCTCTTGAGAGAAAACTTGTGAAACAATCTACTGTCAGTTAACCCTTAACATACGCTTGGCAGAGGGTTTGGCTGACATTTTAATGTCCCTCCCTTTCAATGAACCACAAAAGAAAACTACTGAACACCTAAAATATGCTTCTTTGGCAATTATTCTGTGAATGCTCAAGGTAGCAAAATTGGCTTCTTCACATTGCTGATGTATAAGACTACACAGATATGTTTTGCCTTAGGCCTGAGGTTTATATCCACACAAAACCACACCAACAAGCAAGCCTCAAGGAAGGATAGCTCTGTAAAAATGTCTAAAAATTTGATCATTAGAAGAATACTTAATCCCCATTGTTAAATTCAAGATGTAAGAAACAGCAAAATGACACAGAAAATTGTGCTATTCAGTACCTCAACCACTTCTTTCTTATTGTTATGTTTTTCATGGCATTGCATATTGCTGCAGATTACTGATGTAATCTCGGTATGGCTTTTTATAGCTGCCTTTGTTGTACCCACCTCCCTGAATTTTTATCTCACATACTATTGTCTGCTTTCTTATCTCAGGACTCTTTCTTTATCTTCCCTCTTGAGGTATGTGCAGGATCTATATGCCTTTTACAAGACAGTAAACAAGGACAGAAAATGAAAGCCTGGCCCTTCTGAAGTCAGTGGCAACACTCCAGTTTCCTGAAAAGTAGCCAAAAAAGTAAGTGTTTTATCAAAGGTAGTTGGTGTGAGATACAAAATAGCATGTAGGCATATAATTTAGGTGTCATGTTCAAAAGAAGAATTCCAGAAATCCTGCTTTAACATGTTTAGGTTTCTGGGAAATCAGATAACAACTCCAATAGATGTCTAGTTGTATGCATGGGTGTCTTCACAACAGACATCATCCATCCAGGTGGCCAGCGCTGGTTATGTTAAGCAGTGTACATGTCCCCAGACCCAAATCCCCATGACACAGTCTTCCAGGACTCCTCAAGGAGCCTTCACACCTAAACACAGCTCTCTAGAGAGAGCCTAAATCAGACAAGAGGTTGCATTTCAGACATATCTTCTCTTGTAAGCAATTGGCATGTGGTGACTCAAAGCACAGAGCTGAGGTATAGGTGCCCAGGACTCTGGGGATAGTTGATGCTGGGCAGTGAACACTCCCTAGTTCCATGGACCAGTACTCAGTGTGGGACAGTGAGCTTCTCCACCAGGAGTAAGAGCTCAGTTGTTAGCAGTGCCACAACACTAGTATCTCTTTTGAGTACATTCTGCAGAAACATGGCAATGAGACTACTTAGATGAACACTACTCAGTTATCAGTGTAAAGCAAATAAGCAAGGAAACAGAAGAAACAGCGTATCTGTACCTGCTAATCACAAAGAGCATCTCTTATCTGTAGGAGAAGTCAACTTCTATGAACCCAGTTTTTAAAGTCTTTTCAGTTCAGCAAAGGTTCTTTAAGGAAATTCCAAGCAAGTTTGTAGGACACGGCTAGGAATGTACGACAAGCTCTACTTGATTACATTTTTGCCATAAATACATTGCTGTACTAATATGAGACAGTGCAGCTTTGAGGGGAATTACATAAAGCAAAGCTCTAAAATTGTTCAGTTCAGTTAAGCTGAGAGGAAACAGAACTCCTACAAGGTTGCTGAATCCTTCAGCACCTCAAAATTTAGCTTTGAACTTTTTAAACAGACAGACCAGCATCCAGAAGAGTTGCTTAGAGAACTAAGAATCAGTGGGGTTTCAATTGCTTTGTTTAAAAAATTAGAGAAGAGCAAGAAGGAAAAGTTAGAAAAGGCAGTAAGATCAAACCAGATCTACTTTTGCTACCAATTTCATTCAACTCAGATAATTTGATTATTTCCAGACAATTAAGTTTAGAATTTTCTCCTTTCATATTCTCCAGAGGTAAAAGCGTTCTGCTACAGAATTTCTACTGAAATAGAACTTAAGTATAAATGGACCCCAAAAATGTTTTTGTGTTGATGCAGCACAAGACAATACTTTCCCATTGTTGCTGAAATTCATAAGGAGCAAAGGGGACACAAAAGCTGCCAGCAAGTATCTCCAGAAGACTGATAGCTAATGCCAAGCACCACACTGAGGAGTTGTAACGTAAATATCTCACAGGTCATAAGTACAAAAATGAATACAACTGGTTGGAGATTGGCTCAGAAGGAAAATAAGGATCACATACTCTAGACTTTTTAATCTTATGAATAAACCCAAGCTTCACCAAGACCAGAGAAGGCAGGTCCCAGTGACAAGAAACACTGCTTGCTCCCCAGTCTTCTTTCCTTATTCTAATGCCAGCTATATCATCATCTCCTGAAAAATATAGAAGTGCTTCTGCTGTTTCAGTGGGCAAGCTTGATGTCTCTCTTGTGAGCATCTCTGAATTTGAAGAGATGTACCACTAAAACTCAGTACTTCAAGTAGCCCAAGGGATATCAAAATGAACATAAAATCAGAACTCTAAACTGGTGAAAATTTGAGCTTTATGCTAATTAAGGAAACCAACATGAGAAGCAAACTGCATAATCAGTCTTCAGAGGATTTAAAACCGCTGCCAGCAGGCTCTACTATCATCTCAGGTCAAATGTAAAATATATATATATGCAACCTTCAAATTTTAATCCCATCTCCACCACTGTCTTTGTGAGCCACCCCAGACTGCCTCTGTTCTCCCTTCTAGCTTTAATCCTTTCTCCTTTAAAATCTAAGATCACCTTAACCAGGACAAGTTAACTTGTAACTCAAAAAGAAGTTCACACTGGTCTTCGGTTGACCTCCAAAAGTACTGTGTTCTCTCTCTCCTTCCCCTCTTGTTCCCTGGGTTAACAGCATATTTTAAAGCAAAACATAAAAAATCTAGTAAGCAGGAATAATTTCTACATGATACCCACAGAATTCTGTGAAAAAAATCATTTTCTTAAGTCTCACAAAAAGCTATTGAAGTTCACTGGTGAGGATTGATCAAAGTTTCATTCCCTCCAATCCTTGCCATATTTCTCTTACCCTTTCCCCTAAATGGGAAGAGTTCTCATCACGCAGCAAACAAATTACTTAAACTCACTTCTTTTACCTCAGCAGTGCAAGAAAAAATCAGCTAAGAACAGCAGAGGTCTGCCCCTAATGGACATGAGCATACACCATGCCCTATCTCCTTTAAGTGATTTAACTTGGACTTCCTGGATGCACACTCATTAGCTCAATCCTGCTTATTCAGCACACAGGAAATAATAATAATCATAAAGTGCCCATNAGCATACACCATGCCCTATCTCCTTTAAGTGATTTAACTTAGACTTCCTGGATGCACACTCATTAGCTCAATCCTGCTTATTCAGCACACAGGAAATAATAATAATAATCATAAAGTGCCCATGAAGTAGCATGTAGGGCCATAAATTTCAAATTGAGACATCTTCCATTTCTCTACTGGTAAGAGGAAGAATAGAATTTGAGGGGAGGAGGAGTCCTACTCCTGATACCTTATGGTGAAGTCAAAAAGCTGAGCCATCCTCACGTCCTGAAGACAGGTGAAGAGGCACTTGGAAGCATAAGGGTCCTTCACCAATGTGCAGTGGTATCTCAAAAGCTTAAATTCTTAAAACATGACTATGTTATTTCTTGTGTTAACCCCAACCTGCACATGCAAGACACAGTTATACAAATAAAAGTCTCCATCACACAGGCAAATGCTGGTTCTGGAAAGGGTCTCCATGGTCTCTGAACTGCTATCTTAGTGAAAGGCAAATCAGCCTGGAGTTAGAGGGTAGGGGAAAGAGCAAGGAATGATACATATTCTAACGATGTTTTCATTTCCCAATAGCTCTACAATAAAAAGTTCTCTGCTGCTTAATCTGACCTTACTACAAACAGTAGCAGAAAACATGCCTCACTGTATGCACTTGCATGGTTTTCCTCTGCAAACACACTTTCCTTTGTTTACTGCTGTTAAGTACAAGAGTGCACAGACCACCCACAGTATCAGGTAGCCTAGCACAGCAAAGGTGAGCAATGAGGCTAGGATTGCTTCTTCATATGAATATAAATTAATCTATCTGATCCACATATGCTAGTGAGCCACAGCTCATCCTCAGTCAGTTCATGTCCCTGACAGGCTAACTTGTCCCAGGCTCTCCAGAAATCATGCAGATGAAAGAGCCAAGGCTGTGGTGTAGGAATTACAGGACTGGCTAGTTAAAAAGGGATTTGCAAATCAAGTAGTAATGCCTGCCTTGGCTTGCTGCTTCCCCCCATAGCAGCAAAACAGTGTTATACACAGAAGCAGTTATGGTGCATGATACTACCTGATCTCTACTGCAACACCTGGTTAAAAATATGCTCAGTATCCTCTGGGCTCTGACCTGCATACACTGAAACAAAGATAGGAATGAGTTTACAGATGAACACAGGATTTGGCAGTGAGCACACTAAGTCATTTCTCTGCTCTCCTTCTGCACCTTATCAGTGACATTTCCTGAACAGCACAAGATGCAGCACCAGGCTCACTGCATTTCAACTCCCCAAGGAAGCTCTCTCAGATCCTCCCAAGGATTACACTTTATCTGGCAAGCACCAGAGTAAAAAGTGAAAGCATTACTTCATTTTGGTTATTCACATCCACAGACACTCCAACTCAACAGCAGAGAAGATAACAGATAAAGGGAAGAATTTCTCTAGAATCTCCTAAAACCCCCACCTTTGGGTGTGCTGATCATTTCAACAGCATTTATTACTATGCAACATTACTGCAAGGAATATTTTCAAAATGCATTCACTCCAAATCAGGCACAGCCTCTTTTCTCACTACACACACCCAGCCCTTTAAGAAATGTCTAATCCCTTTCATAGCACAACCTGCATTTCTTATTCCCTGGCACAGAAAAGCAGACACCGATCTACTCCGCTCTCTCCATTTTACAGTTTCAGATCCGTTTGGCAATCCAGAGCTGGGGAGAGGAAAAGGGAGGAGAAGGAAATCTGTGCTATGCTTTTCCCTGTGCTATTGCTGTAAGAAAACATGATGATGGGATTACAACTAAATATTGAGCTACAGGGAAGTGTTCCACCTAGAGACCATCTTCGCAAGTCAAGGCAATGGGAAGGTTACCTGCAGACGGACACTCTGTTAGGACTGAATATGCCTGCTGTTCTGTGGTAAGAAATGATGCAGAGGTATTGCCCCCAGTAGCAATTAACAATGTTAATCTTCTTCTTCCTCTCTATGGTGATAAAAAGTGTCATTTTTATATTTAATTAATGCAGAGGATCATTTCGGAAACTGGCTAATGAGGCTCTGATCACATTACCATGAAAATGTGCATTGACACCACAATTGAGGAGGCTGCTTCATGTGTAGAGAATCCACTTTGTAATTAGCCCACTGTGAAATGAATCACGTCAGGAGGAACTCGGAGGGAACCAGTCGGCAATGGGCACTTAGCTGCTGCTGTGCCAATAGACCACCAACACCGTAAACTGTTTTCTCTCCTCCGTGCTGCCTGTCAGCAGCAGCGCAGTCCAAAACTGCAAGCGTTCAGCCTCCGTCAACGGCAATGTGTCAAAGCCAGGACAAATTAGAGAGGGAGAGAACAGATGCTTAAAGGCACTAAACTTTAGCATGCGAGGGTCTGCTGTGCCAAGAGGAAAAAACAAACAAAAAGCTGCAAATCAAATACTGATTCAATAGGATCTGAACAAAAATTATGGGCTATTATGGTAAGTGCCTGTTTTGTCTTTTCTCATCTTATACTGAAGGAGCTGGGAACACATCAGCAGCACACTGCTACACAGCTACTCACAGTGTTCTGATGCTGAAAGAGACACCAAAATATCTAGATGGGATTAAGATCTTTGTCTTGTAGTAAACAGAAACAACAGACACAGTGAAAGATCAAGCAGCACACCTCACCCATGGAAACCCTGTTTTACTCAGCACCTGTTTAAACGTGACACGCACGTTTCAGCATAATTTCAGTTTTAATTAATTAATCTGAAAATTTCACATGCTTCTTGACCAGCACAGACATGCCATAAAAACTTTGTTCCTTAACTTAGAAATACCTGAGATCACAGACCTAATGCTTTCAGAGGCAGCAGGGCAACTTATCTGAAATCAGTCTTACTACCAAAGCCAAGAGCTCCCTTAAAACATCACTGATACGGTTCAGTGAGACTGTTGCTATATGACTGACATCTTGGCAGAAGATGCACAAAAATGTTAAAAGAATCCCACAGGAAGTCATCTGAAGGGGGAGTGGCAAATGAGCAGAAACAACAGGCACCCAAAATACTAATAATTACCAAACCCCCCAACAACAACTTAGCTAGCAATTCTGCAAAGGAAAAGAAAAAGGCAAAGCAAAACAAAAGCATTTCTACTTACTCTCTGCAAAGAACACACATTTTTACCCTGGAGATGCTGGTAATATCCTCTGCACTCACCTGTGAAACTTCATAGAGCAGTTTGTAGTGCTCCTCTCTCTTCTGAAAAGTGCACAGATTGCAGCCCATCCTAATAAGCAACACAAGAGCAAAGCCTCTAATTTCCCCAGCACTGAAAGGCAAATGCACTGACAGGGAATCACCCTCCAGACTTGACTACTGTTTTTCATTAGTCACTCCAGCTCCGAAACACAGGCACACCACTGTTAGCTGGAAGCACAAGGCAGGGCAGTGTGTAGCAGCATGCTCTTCTTCCCTTTCCCTAACTATCTTACACTCACGTATACACACACAGAGTTTCGACTCAGTTCATGGCAACACTCCCCCTGTCTCTGCATCAGTGCACATGACTACACAGATTCTCACTCATGAATATTAATAGCCTCTCATTGATTATTTATGACAGAACGTGTTAGCGGGGAGGGGTGTCATAGCTGCTGATGATGACAGATGAATATTCACTAATTAAGAAGCAAATGTACTGTGGTTAAACAAAATTCACTTATGTCAATACCATCTCTGTTTATTAAGGTTAAAGGGACTTAGCCTCACGTATTTCACCCACGCTCGCCTTAATTTTTACAGTAATCGTGAGACTAATTCATGAATGGGGGTGGGAAAGGCACAAGTCAAGTCTTATGTTAGGTCTCCACCTTGTGCAACAGGGATCACAGAATACATTTTAAATGTTTGCAAGCATTTCAGGAGTGTGCTTGTGAAACCTAAAGCTGATGTTGCTAAAAATTTAAAGGAAAGAGAGTAGGACAGAAAATTCACCCAAATGGCTATATTGCTAGCTTCACCTTTGACACTGCCAAATATAGCCAAAATGACAGTGTACTCATAAAAGGCATAAGTCTATAACAACTCATCATACATATCCAGTGTATGTGGAAATGCAGGTGTGCCTGACCTGGTGCTTTTTATATACATATATGCATATATTGTACTCTTTATTAAATAATCTTTCATTCAAATATCTTCTGGCATGTAAAACAGATTAATAGTAATTATAGTCCAAATTCCTAAGAAACTCAAAAGATATCCTCTTCAACTCCTAGATATCAAAGCTTTTATTGTAACATGCCATTATATCTAATTTTACCATTTATAAATTTGATTTTAATGGCTCCACAATTCTCAGTGCGTGTATAAAGACAAGGATTCATTTAAAATTAAACCCACATGTTAAATGATAAGGCCATGGAAATCACACTTAATTCCAGGCTGACATTAATTCCTATATTGTATATCACGTAAACCCATTGGTAGTTATGCAAGATGCAAAGCTGAAGCCATGACAAACCAAGACAGAAAATAATAGAGTTGCTTTTGTTCTATCATTCATTTCTCAGCAACTGTGCTAAGAACTATGTCCTTGTTCCAAAGCATCGTTAATCTGGAGGGGATAGCAGGTGGGATCCAAAGCAGAAATAATTACTTGGAAACCAATGAAACCAGTTAGTTGAGATTGACACTAGGCCCTGAAGAGTTGTAATTACTAAGCATTGATGTACAGCTACTAATTTTTCTTTTTCTTTTTTTCTTTTTTGGGTGCAATTTCCTAAAAGTGCTTTGTCAAACATTTAAAATTGATAACAGGAAATGATTCTAATGAGCACTAATTGTTAACAAATTGGCTTTGCATCTAGCAGCACCTCAAACACCACCAACACGGGGTAGCAAGCAGATCAACAATCATGTGCTGCTTATCAGTCCAGCCTCTTGGGATGTAATAATCCGATTTTCTGGGCCTTAATTTTACCTAACTGCTGGGATCAAAGCCAAGCAGAGAAACCTAAAGGAAAAAATGGACCATTATTGAGAACTCTGCATATTAGTAAAGTTTGCTAGAACCTCTGTGTAAATTACAGATAGGTTGAGACTGAATCTTAATCAAATTACATCTCCTTTAGTAAATGAACAGAGTCAGGAAGAATTGAATAATGACCATTAACAGAGAGAGCTCTTCTTGTATCAGCTTCCAGCACTGTCCTGAAACACAGCATTAATTTTTACTTGGTGGAAGAACCTGAGCAGGCAGGTTTGGTTCTGAACTTTCCCAAAGACCAAAGTTCAAGGCCGAACCATGGAGGCAGGTTCATCACTGTTAGAAAGAACGAGTCTCTGTTCTCCACACTCCCATGAAATGCTGTTCATGCTGAGAGGTTTAAACCCATGAAGCAAATATCAACTTAGTCTTTGAAGGTTTCTATATTGTGAGGTGCAGAAGGATTCTCAGATGTGTAAATTCTGAACTTAAAAAAGTCAGATCAATGAACTAGACAACAGTCATGCAAGGAGAGCCATGCCATCTTTCGATGAAAGTGTTCTCTCTTTTTACTGAGACAACTTCTTCCTCTGACACATACAGTCTGAAAGCTAGACTACATTCATAAAAGGAGACATGATTTGCCAAGCTATATTTTCAATAGTCCTTTAAAATTAATTCTTAAAAAAAAGGAGGGAAAAGGATGTATTGCTACAGGAATCCAGCTGTATCAGTAAAACACACAAACAAGAACAACAAAACAACAGATGAAGTAAGCAATGGGAAAACTACAGTTAATTTTTCAGCAGTTTCCCTGACAGTCTCTTTTCTCATTGCTCTTCCTCTGGTTCTTTTGTTTCCTTCTCTGAAGCTGACATAGGCTTCTCCATTCATCTATCAAGTGCCTGCCGCCCTCTGCCCATACAGAGAGTAAAAGGGTTCTGCCTTCTGCTTCTGCAGCCACTAATCGGCACAGTCTGCAGGACTGAACAGATTTATTTGAGAAGGAAAGGTGTACTTCCAGGTTCTTCAGCTCCATCTTAATATGCTGCTTTGATTTTATGTGTGGTGAAAATACCAAACTGTGCAGCACAGAATGACATTGAAGGAAAAATTTGATTGAACTAATGACTAAAATACCATGTGCATTGGTCAAGTTGAATTTGAGGTTGGGGAGAAAGCAATTTCTTTCTTCCTTTCCTTCTCTCCCATCTCCTAATTCCCCTCCAACATCAAATTTCTAGCTAAAGGGACCAAAAAGGTACTAAAGCATAATCAAGTAATTTTTATTCTACATGAAATTCAAAGATATTTGAATAATTCAACGCTTTCCTTGATTGTGGAGTTTTCCATGTTCATCACCTACAATTTAATGTTACCATAAAGACTAAAATCATAATTTATAGTCAAACCAGGAACGCAATAATGCAAAGGGATGGAATTTAATTTCAAGTGAGTTACAGCAAAATTTCTGTTAACATTTTCAAACAAGGTGCCCTTGTTTAGGTCCCCTAATTCATTTTAAGTGTCTGCATGGTCACTTACATATTTGGTATACAGTTTTGCCATTGAGGTATAGAAATGGATTTCTAAGCACCCAGATTCGAAAGTTTAACATTGCAAAAAAAACTCAAGGAAATGATCCTGCAAACAAGATATAAAGCATTGACTGCTTTATCTCTTTGTCACACAGGTAAAAGACACAGAATTAAACACAGCATCCATTTTATGCGAGGACAGTGAAGTTGTTGGTCCAAACTTAGTGATGAAACTCAGCAGCTCAGAGGCAAATGTGGAATTCTAAGTGTCCTTTGCATTCCCTTGAATTCACACTCCTCCTGAATTTATCAACCCCACTGGATTTACCCTACAAATTCTTATGCGTTCCCAGAAACATAGCTCACAGAATAGATGGCAATGTATTTTATAGTCTTATGGCTGCAGACAAGTAGAACAAAAGAAAGAAAAAACTAAAAAAGGAGTTGAAGAAAACATTTGCTTATCCTCACTGTCCTAAACAAAGGCTTGAACTTATACAGCTTGACCTCATTCTGGCCAGATCTTTTAGTTAATTGTGATGGACCTTTTGGAGCAAGTCCAGAGGAGAGCCATGAAGGTGATCAGAGGGCTGGAGAACCTCTCCTATAAAGACAGGTTGAAGGAGCTAGGCTAGAAGAGAAGGTTCAGGAGAGATCTTATTGCAGCTTACAGTGCCTAAAGAGGGCCTACAAGAAAGCTGGAGAGGGACTTTTCACAAAGACAGGTAGTGACAGGAAGACGGTTCCTGGAAGGTAGGAAGCACCTACAACATCCTATGATAAAAGTCCTGTCTATTGAATCGCCCTTTCCCTCTCCACCCCCCCTCCCGCCCCATGGTTAAATTGACACAGAACTATGGAATTTCTGGCCCAAAGTGTACATACGCATATAGAGAGAACTGAAAAACAAGCACGTGAGGAACCTCCCTTGCCATAATTTCTTAGAAGACAAGAGAACTTGTCCCTTTTGTTCTACACAGGGAAAAAATCCCCAAACCATCAAATGAACCCCCATTTATCTACCAGTCTCACATGAATGGGCTGGCTAACTTTCTTTGGGAAAGTGCCATTCCTTTACCAGGTCTGCTGCCCAAATACCTTTTATTTTTATTTATTTTTGCCTCTTTCTCAAAGCTTCATCCAGGATACTCTTTTCTAAGGTTTTTACTCAGAGTGTCTTCTTTATTGTTTCTTAAACTACTGCCATTATCAATTACAGAAGTGTTGCAGAACACCAAATTATGCCTATACTGAACTTTAATGCCTTAGGAATACATAAAGACATCAAGTGGACAGTTTCAACGAAATTAAGCCCTACAAGCCTTCTCTAAATGAAGGTCTTTGTTAAAAAATTCTGAAAGAAGCTGGACTTTCTCTTGACTTTCGCTACCTCATCAGTTAATTATAAGGGAATTATCGGACACATCTTTACTTTTCTTAACCATACAATCATGTGAAACCAGACTGATAGGTCTTTACTGCACCAGAGAGTTTCAACACTAGGGAGTGCAGAATTACTATGGAGTGCAGAATGAGTAGAATTACTCATAAATAGGCCTGAAAGGATGTAAAAGAAACATCAAAACCTAAAGTTGTGGAAAAAACCTCTGATTATACATAAATATGTCAATAAACCATGTACATAAAATTACACAATGCAGTTAGGGAACACTGGTAAAATGTCCAGAGTCATGGTCTCTAACATACTTATTTCTACTCAGAAGATAGAGCTAGAAGTGTGAGTAGCTAGAAGTGTGAGTAGTTTCATTGAATTACAGGCTCAATGCTTAACCACAGTAAGAAGCCAAGCAGAATGTGTGGAATTTTAGGACAAGACTGACAATGGAGCAAAAATTATCATCACAAAACTGCACAAACCCCAGCAATACTCACATTTGAATACAGCCTGCAGTCCTGGTCTTTCCGTCTCTGCATCATTTAATGAAAATGGAAGAGTTATGAAGAATAGATGACAAACACAGGTGTTTGCTAGTCCACTTTCCCTGCATCTTTCATCTTAATCTATATTTTTTTTCACTCATACAGAAGCCATTTCTTCTCACATTACACAATGAAATAATCAGACAATATAAGGGAGTCTGGATTTTTCCCCCAAGTAATTTGACTGTTGAACTCATTAGCAAAACTCACTGGAAGTGAAAAGCAGAAAAGGGCTCAAAAAGGTGTAAGACAACTTTATGACAGGCAATTTTCAGTAGTCAACTTCCTGCTTAGGAAGCCAACAATTCACCAGTTCCTGGGAGCTGTGAGCGACAGCACAGCAGCAAGATTTCTCTCTATGCATCCCCCTGCTGACAGCTTGCCTGTGTCTTATTGTTGGCCTCTTCACAAATCTAATATTGGCACTATGATCCCTTTACTAATTCAATTCTAAAGCTCCAGATTTACCAGTTCTTGCACAAAAAGCTAGAATATGTATTAAGCTGAAAGCACCTTAGCTAATGTTAGCTGGTAATACACTATATAGTCCAACTGCATTACAAGGCTTTATTAATGACTGCATTCAGGACTTCAAACATGTTTATAGAAGCACATTTTACTATCGTACTCATTGGTTTCAAAGCTTCCCAAGCTACAGCTCTTAAAAAAAGTAATCAGAATTTCCCCCCACACCTGAAGATTGAACCTGAGAAGCTTTCTTACATCTGTGTGGGAAAGAAAGACTGTCTGGAACTGAGATATCACACACCAAGCTCAGGCCGAGTCCAAGCAAAGGGAAGTATCAATGAAACACCTCAACAAGAAACTGAGCCCAACTACAAAACTCTAATTCAAAAGCTGAAGCAGGAGGAACAGGTTCAGAGGATGAGAGCAGTGAAGACTCCTTGGCTCTGTTCTTTCCTCTGATTTCTGCAGCACTAGAAAACCTCTTCCTTTTTATACTCTTATAAAGTATGTAACACTTCTCTTGTGAGAGCATTAATTCATCGAACCTTTTAAGACTTTTCAGAGCTTTTAAAAGAATGTACTATGGAGAGTTGTTACATCCATCCAAGTTCTTCTGCTGAGGCCACCCTCACAGTCTCCAGCACTCAAGAGTAATTAAAACATCTTGTGTGGTTTCTCAATTAAAAACTTTAATACTCATGGTGTGCTAATCAGTATAAAAGTATAAAAGAAAAGAATTATCAATGACTTGAGGGAGTCCCTTGCTAAAATTGATAATCACAGTGACTTGAGGGATTAGAAAAACTAAATGAGAGATATACTAAGGCCAGGGTGATGACTGCATGTGTCTTCATCCCAGAGTGGCTAAAATATATGAGCTAGAGGTAGATTGAACTATTTCCTTCTCAGTTGCCTTTCAGTTTAAGTACCATTAGTTGAATACATCTGTAAGAATAGCTTTGGCAGACCCAAGTATTTCAAAAGTGAGGTAAAGATGCTGAGAAGACTAGCTTGTCATGAATAATGCACCATCATTATAGAGACATATTTACCAATACAGGCACTTCACTGTTCACTTTCAAAGCTTGTACAATTGATAATCCAGAAGAACTGTTGAAGGATAGATGCAGTATAATAGATTATTCTGCTTGCCCCTTATAAATGGCCTACTGTGCCCTAGAAAAACACCCTGGGATTAGGGAAGTTTTCATTGCCATGAATGGATTTTCATGGTATCGAAGCTCAAAAGGAGACTTTTACTGAATCAGGACATAAAAGCACCTGCTTTCCTCCTTTACCAAAGCATGAGGATGTTGTAATAAAACTGTCAGAAGTTCATGCTACTATAGTAAAAGGAGCAGCGAGGCAGAGGTGAGCTGGTTTTCTGTAGCTAATCATGACTTCATTACCGTAAAATTAGTATTAGTTGGTGTATGTGAATGAATCTCATACCTGGCTCTCAACACACACCTGATAGAATGATGGATGCAGGAGTGGCACCACATGATGCTACAGGAAGAACCATCCACATGACTCCTGTGTCTGACAGCTGGCTAGTTTGATTTAAAATCACAACTTGAACTGAAATCAACCCTGTTTGTTGACATTCATTAACTGACAGCCATAAAAGCACCATTAATTTGGTTGTAGTCAGCAAATGCTTTGTAGTGATCTAAAACTAATGCAGCTCTCCCTCCTATAAAATCCTCACAGCATCAAAGGTTTACTTTGTACACTGTTTGGGCTTTCAGAAGCTTAAAATTACTGCCAGTGCACCTGCTTTCTGTAAGATCATTAGGTAAAAATCCCAACGAAGCCAAATCGACCTGGCTTTGGTTACCTTACCGTCTGCTCTAGAAGAAAATTAATGTCATTAGATGTGTTTTCTCTGAAAATTGCTGGTGTTTGGTTACAGTGCCAGCTGTCTGGGAGGTGGTGGGTCTGTCAGATGCTGACCCGGCTGGCTGCCTGGGCAGAGCCTGGTCCTGGACCCCACACTGGTGCCTCTGGGACCCTGTGCCAGCTGCTCCACCAGCGCTGGGGCCACCATAAGCCCCTGCAGCACATCAGACCTTAGCCTTGCCAACAGCTGTGTTTTGGGGGTGCTCTACCCAAACTCTCAGCTCCCTGAAACACTTGCCCAGCCCATCATGAAACAGAAACACCAGATCTGAACTCAGGTATGAGGAGCTGGACAGAAAAATGACAGAAAGAGTAAGAAAAACTCCTGCAGAGCCACATGGACAGGGACAAATGAAATCCAATTAACAACGTCTTTTTCTTCTATTTTGATGTCCCATGCAAAAGAAATCAGCTTAGAAAATCCTGCCTTATCTCTGACTGAAATTTCAGATCCTTAGCCTAAATCTGCTTTTTCCTGTGGAATAAAAAGTTAAACCCAAAAGCGTGTCAGCTTCAGAAGGGAGATTTGTCACATGTCAGCGGTTTCCAAGGTGGGGGTTCCTGCATGGCCCTTGCTGCCTGACCTCACAGCCTTTGCTCAGCTGCTGCATCCCCTGTGCTCCACTTCAGTGTTACTGCAGCTTGCCAGGGGCTTCTGGTTTGTCTGAATCCTGTGGCCAGGGGCATTAAAAACAATTCTGAATATAGCTTCCTAAAACAGCCGAAGGACAACATACAGCAGAGGAAAAGCATTCAGTCACATTACAGTCACAGAATGGTGCAAATTAAAGTGAAGTGCTTAACTGATATTTGGCACAAAAACCATCTGGAACCCTACAAGCACCAAAATCACTTAAAGGAAACCCTCAGGTGGGAAGCAAGAATTGTCTTGTTTACTTTATCAAGGCTGAAGCAGTTAAAAAACACAATGTGTTCTGAAGCACAGAATAGTAGAGGCGTGTGTTCAATTGCTGAAATAGTAGCAAGACCAGTCCAATTCATCTGGGATGAAAATCCTTCCCAGTTAAATTTTGACACAGTTAAAACACAATCTCCCTGAAGTTTTGCATTTTGGATTTCAAAATATGCTCCTTTTGAAACACAGTCCCTAGTGCATTTTGGTTGTCAATATCAGTCATAAATAAATATAAAGCAGACTCTAAAACAGAGAAATATGATGAGAAAAGCATCTTTGCTTTGTCATTCTCCAGTTGGAGGGCTGGGAAGAGAACGAACTTGAAACGTTTCTTCCAACCCAAACCACTCTGTGATTCTGATCTATCTGAATGTATTTACACACTATGAAATGTCCAGCCTGTTCTGTCCAACAGTGTAGTGAGTGCCCTTGGTACTTTTATACATTACCAAAAGCAAACATTAAAAATAATGTAAAATAAAAGTACATCCTTGTAGGAATAATTTTTCAGGAGACACTGTTTGGGGTTCTCCATCTCAAAAAGTTCAAGGACACTTGCACAGCCTTTGTCAACTCCTCCAGGAAGCCAGATCCTGTACTTACATTTGTAAGAGTTTGAAGATGCTCACAGACAAACACATATCTTCCCTGTACCCCTGCATCCACTCATCAGCTTGCCCACTCAGACCAAAGTACTCTGCTATAATATAAAACGTAATCTCATATACTCCAAAGAATTTCAGTACTACCAAATCATCTAACCTCAAAAGGAAAACAATGGGCTACAGGCCGCATAGGTATCTCCTGTCCATGTTTCTACCTGTCCATAAGACGTTAGCCCCCATATTTTCAACTCATTGTCTTAAGAGAGGAGAATAAGATGATCTCATTTACCACAGGGGAGGAAGTGGCATCTGTGGAAAATGAACTTATTTATCAGGTTTCAAACTACAGGAGGTATGTATGTCAGCATGTACACTGGAAGGAAAAGCAGCACATTTCCAAAGCTCATGTTTCATTTTTACAGAATTACACTTCTCACCTTATAAAACAGAAAGATCTTTTAATAAGAGATGAAATATTTAACCTTCTCAAAGTCAATGCTTATTCTCTTCTCCGCGGTTGTCCCTGTAGAGATATGAAACAAATCACAAAGGAAAAAAGAAAAAATCAAGGAGAAAAACAGCTTGTGTGTGTGTGTGTGGGGGGGGGGGGGGTGTTTAAACTTCCCT
>NDXB01005919.1:24510-79027 GCA_002631895.1 Agapornis roseicollis | reverse complement strand
AAAGAGAGAAAATGGGTGGGTGGGGGGGGGGGGGGGGGGGGGGGGGTGTTTCTGCAAGACCTTCGCATCTAGTCTGAATCTCTCATTTCTATTCAGTTCTTGTGCAGGACACTAGGATTATATGTATCAACTTAATTCAGTGATAAGAAAATCCTTACCATAAATCCTACCATGTGGGACAAATCTGTCAAGATCTTGATTATCAAAACAAATGAACAGACACTAAAATGTGACATACGTAGCATACACTTTACATGATAAATTAGTCCTTGTACAACTGACAGACATACTGTAAGGGGATGTTAAGGTTGCTATGGCAAACAATGCCTTTCCTTGCTCAGCTCCTGAATCACAAGTTTTCTGAAAGTCACCGACTTCTATCAAAAGGCAACAAAATTTCTATGGCTAAACATTCCATGCATGTAACAAGACATAGTTGTCTCTCCCACTGTGGTCTTCTTCAAAAGTTACTGCCCTCAAGAGGAACCTCGCCATGTAACTAGAGAGACTAGGCAGAAGCTATAAGGTTGTTGTCTTCCCCTTCAGCAGACGTGTTAGGGATTTACTGTAATGCTTCAGGGATACAAATAGTGATGGTCAAATAAATTAGGAAATGTACTTTATCCTTCAGTAAGCAGCAACATTGTCAGCTCAGGGAAAACAAGAGAGAGTCCTGATTTAGCCAGAAATGTGAACTAAAAGTTTAAGTATTTTAGCTAGTTAGGATCCTATGCATCCCTCATGATATATAGGAACAGAGGCTTCAAAAGTAATATTACCACTTTTGGTTGGAATAAAAATCATGAGGAAATACTCTTGATTTCAGCATAGTTTTCATCCAAAATGGTATTTGGAACTCTTAAGGTAGAAAAAGAGCAAAAGAAAAGGAGCAAACCTCAGTGAGAAGTCAGTAAAGCACCCTTAACAGCTATTTCTGTCAACAAGACATATGTGCGAACCCAAGAGCTATCCTGTACAAAGACCAAAACTAGAGAGAGTAAAAGGTGTGGGTACATTCCTGATGCAAGGTGTTCAGAATCTAAATCTGGATGGGCTCATCCTTGCTGCAGAAAATACACAAGTCTTATACAGTAATTCTGATAACTTCACTGGCTACTCATGGAAACCTGTCAGAAATTCAAATTAAATTAGTTTCTCCTGGTTTTCTCAGCAGAACTCATAACATAGCTGTGTTCTCATCGACCTCAAAGGGGGCAGCAGCTGACCACAAACTCTTACTGAGCTATTAATTTCTCTGATTACAGTGCTTTGTGTCTTAAGGTTTAGATTGGATATAAGGAAGAAATTCTTTCCTGTTAGGGTGGTGAGGCACTGGAATGGGTTGCCCAAGGAAGTTGTGAGTGTTCCATCCCTAGCAGTGCTCAAGGCCAGGTTGGACGAAGCCTTGGTTGACATGGTTGAGTGTGCAGTGTCCCTGCTTATGTCAGGGGGGTTGGAACTGGATGATCTTAAGGTCCTTTCCAACCCTAACTATTCTATGATTCTATAAGTTATACCAGATATGAATATTGATCACCAGGTGACAGGGTGCAGACACAAGCTATGACCACATCAAAATCACCATGTGAAACATTCAGGTTTCCCTATGTCTAAGAAAGAACTGCAGAAGGCGCTTCTGTCATCTCTCTGCTTCCTGCTGTAGCTCATCACATAAACATTTCGCAAAAGGTCACAACTCAACTGATGAAATTAATCATTTGGGTGTTTTCAGAACACATGCCATCCTAATGGCAATTTAAGTGATAAAATAAGGATTAGAAGCAAAGATCTTGAAAAACTGTCATCCTCAGCTGGCTTATCTAAACCCTATCTGTACTACTGCTGAAGAGCAGACCAATTTATATAAAGGTATATCTTTTGTCTGAAAATACTTTTTATCCCCTCAGGGACAAGCTGAAGAGCAAACAATTCTGACCAAGTAAAACAATTATTTAAAAACCATTAAATTTCACTTGCACAAAAATATCTATGGTTCAGTGAACTGTTTACATAACAATAGAAGTCAAGATTCACACAGAATTTTTCGTCCAGAGATATCAAAGTACCTCACAAAGTCAGGTGTTGTCACCATTTTACAAGCTGTGTGAGAAACACCAAAATCTAGCAATGCGTAATACTGAAATATGACAAAATTCACTACCAGCATAGAAAGTGTCAAGAAGCTCTGTGGTGACGGAGCTATGTGGCCCCAAGCAGGCAATGGCAGAGCTGTAACCCACCAGAGGATGGCATCTAATGAATTTCAGTAACTATTTAAGATAATAAACACATCTCAAGATCTTTGCATACCTTGCAAAGGAACAAAAAATAGTATGATATTAAATCCAATTTCAAATAAAAACCTCTCTGAAGGTAGCACTTACACTACACTGCAGAGAACACACATAACAAAATTGGCACTAGCTTCCAGCTAGCAACAAAAGCTATACAGTTTTAACTCATTTTCTCCTCTCCTTCCTTTACTACATGGTGAGATTCTACTTCAGCATATCCTGCTCCTTATTTTCTTGTTTCCTGTGCCCTGCCACAACTCTGCATTTATTTCCACATTCACAGAATCACAGAATCCTAAGGGTTGGAAGGGACCTCGAAAGATCATCCAGTCCAACCCCCCTGCGAGAGCAGGGTAACCTGGAGTACATCACACAGGAACTTGTCCAGGCGGGCCTTGAATTATCTCCAACGTAGGAGACTCCACAACCCCCCTGGGCAGCCTGTTCCAGTGTCCTGTGTTCATCCATTCAGTACTCCAAACAGGCCCCTGCGGCTGTGCACTGCTTTGTCCATTATGTCCTGCTCCTTCCCAGCTCTTCTCTACCTTATTTCACTTCACCTTTGTCTTCAGAATTTCCACAGTGTTCTCCTTCCTGCACATCCTCCCAAAAGCTGAACTCTAAAATAACCCCTCTCGCTGGGCAGAGGGCTATGGAGAAGACCTGCCAAAGCCTTTGAAGCAGGCTGGGCTCAGCCAGGCTCAGCAGGGCTGCTCCCCAGGACAGTCCCAGCTCAGGTATTAAAGCAAGCAATAGCTCCATGCTTGCTTTCCTGCACACAGCAAAATAAACCAGGATGCCTGGGTCACAGGTTTAATTGATTTTTCTTGTCTTTCAACCTGCCTCAGAAGTTAGTCTGATCAATGCTATTTCACACTCTCCAGTGCAAGCTTTACTGATCTAAGCCATCACTAAAAACAGATTCATCAAAGCCGCACCAGGGGAGGCAATATTTATCCCCTGCAACACACAGGGAATGTCACGTTACGCCTTCCTCCTGGCTTTCCTCTTCTATTAGGAGAGGCAGGGAAGGAGGAGAGGGAAGGAGGACTCATAGAGCTGAAGCAAGCACTGGCACTGGGAACTGATGTTATGTGTTTATCCACTCGCATTAAGTATGGAAGAGGCAGTCACAGTTCGTGCTCTGTCAGTGCTCTTGCAAATTCTCATCCTTTCCATCTTCCAGTGGGTGACAGAAAATAGCAGTTACTGACAAATGCTGGGGAAAGCACAAGACCCCACCAATAAATAATAAATGCATCCATATCTCTACACCTCCTTCCTTCAAGCCCACACAAAGTATGAGAATCCCCATAGGAAGTTATGGAAGCTGCCAGTTCATTCATAAAGGCAAATAAATGAACTTTTGTACTGCTTTCCTACATTTCTTTAAGAATCTGAATAAAAGCTGCTAGCTAATAACACAGCAGAACATGTTCATTCACCCACACTGACAGCCTGTCTCTTGCTGCCCTGGTGTGAAGGGAGGTAACCAGAGGGGAACTTGTGCCACTTGTTCCCTCTCCAGTCATCTGCTCTCATTCCTTCTTAGTTTGCTATCTTGATGGAGTTCTTTTGAGGACAGTTTCTCAGTTCTCTTCAATGGTGAGTCTATTGCTAATCCCTTTGCTGCTTTCTCCAAATCATCCACATTGTTTTTCCGTATGGAATCAAAACATCCCCCTGAAAGGTCAAGCCACATCACAGTTTGACTATTGTCAATCCTGCCTTCTGTAAACTGAGTATTTCCATTTTGAGTAGTGTTGCCAAGATAACATATTTTTAATCACTTCCCAGTCAAGGTGGCCACCAGAGACTCAGATATTGAACTCTTACCTGTCCCTGTTCCCACAGCCCTTTCTTAAGACGTCCAAATTAATTCTTACACTTCCACCTCTCTACTGCTATTTACAAAGCTCTATAATTTGGGGATAGCTATGCTATTTCTTCTACGTCAAAGTTCTTCTGGGATCCCATTCACAGATCTTAAATTGATTTCTTCAGGGAGTCCTTCTTCACCAGGTCTCTCACAATGAAATTGCTACTACCCCTCTGCATGAACTGAGTTCTGGGTTTCTCCACAGCTAGGCTGTGACATCTTCAAATCTGGCACCCTCCTTGACTTCTATCTTCTTCTCTGAACTTAGTATGTTGGAGAACATCAAAAGAAGAGTTTTATTCTCTCATTTCAAACAGATCTATTCCAGGAAACTATTCTTCCAAATCTGACATAATACAGGAATCCAAGGCGCTTTGAAATTAAAGGGCAAGTGGATGAATAAAATACATCCTCCTTCTTGAGACTTAACTAACACAGCTCAGAGCCAGGAATTAGGACCTGCAAGTACTTCTGCTGATTTAAACAACTGAAAACATTTTATGCAGAAAGCACACACTGAGCCTGTAATTGGATCTGCTGTAATCAAACAAGTTTTCGAAAGCTGCAGAAGCAAACACTTACCTCAAGACACCACAGCAGGGCATCAAATAACAAAGAGCTTGAAGTCATCACCCTGGAGGCTCTCAGTTTGACCTCTGTGTACAAACCAAGAAGGACTGCAATACATTCTCATTTCCCATGACCTAAGTATCACTTCACATGACTACTGACTACTACATTTGCAGCATGAGCCACGAGTTTCCCTTCAAAAGGCATTTCATCATAAAACTGACCTTAGTATTCACCACATTCCCCAGCAGAAACAAGAAGTCTGTTTCTAACACTTTGGCCCGTGGTCCTGTGTGTGTCTGCCCTGCACTGTCTGCTAATTGGACCTAAGACATGCTGAAACAGTCAGCTGGAAAAGAGATGCCTTATCTTTGTCCTCCAAAAGAATATTTAAAAGGATAAGGAAACTCCTGTTTGAATTATGAGAACGAGCATCTTTTAAATATTGATAATAGAGTGATAAGAATTACCATTTCTTCATGTCTGTAATACCCCAATCAGCAAGGACTCCTCCCCTCTCCTCAACCCTTCATTTAACATGCTTTTTCTTGATAGTATTACTTTACAGAGATATATATTAGTGTATTTTTTCAAAACAGATAAACACTGCCAAAGTAATTACTAAACAGATCTTCCCCTGCATAGCCAACCAGGGGCTCAGTTCTGAAAACTCACGCTATTAATAAATGACACAGTGCAGTAAACTAATTGTATGTAAAGTCAATGGGTGCATGTTTAAGAATTTTAATTACTCTTCCATGACTGCTTTAAATTCAATTCCTAACATGCAGGTAACACAGCCTTTATGATGATAAGCAGTTTAATTAGAAAGCCAAGATAAGAAAAAAAATGCCTTTAAGTTACTTTAAGTCTTCGTGCTGGCCATGTGATAACTTGAGCACATAGTTTCCCTTGGTATTTTAAAATACTAAATGCTAATTCTACCTAAACCTTTATTTTCTCACACTATAACAACTGCTTTATATGCCATTTGCTTCTCTGTCTCACAGGTGTCAACAGCACAGTTTAATTAGATCATGAACCTCCAACCTGTCTTTAATCCTTGAGTGGGTCCATGCAAGTGAGTAGTGCCCCACACTCCATGGCTGGTGTGAGCCTCCCAGCAAGCTGAGACATGGCAGCAGCGTGCTTACCCTTTCAGCAAACCGTCTCAGAGGATGGCCATTGATTTCCTAGTTATTATGAACATGAAATTATTGAATGACAGATGATAGAGCGTTAGGTCCTACAAGTATTTTCCCAAATGGGTTATCTAGCTGGCGTTGCCATGGTAACGAGGCTGTTTGACAGTGTTTATGACAAAGTCTTTCCTCAGAATTCAGCTACAAAATAGCTCCTTGCTTCCTACCTTATTCTCCCTGGCTGCTTCTAGCATCTCCTCAACACCTCCCCAGCCCATGCCTTCACCTCCAACATCAACCACAGTATAGTACTGCCACCGACCATCAGCCCTCAAAGACAGCAACCCTGCCTGTGGCAGGGTGTGACATTCTTGCACAAGATAATGTTTATCTCCATAAGATAAAGTAATAGGTCTGACAGTGCCACATCCATGGTGAACACAAGCTCTGTATCAGGACACACAACTGAAAGCCTAAGAGGAGCCACATTCACAAATCAGCCACCACCTTGCACAGCAAAAGGCTAAATAATTTCTTGCCCATATGTCACTTTTGTTGCAGAGATACAGTGAAATTCGTTATGATTTTTTTTTCTTAATTGTAACACTTGGGAGTTTGGTACAGACTGGTTTCTTTATTCACAGGCAGCTACATGGTCCAGAGCACAGTCACTCCCCCTTTCCCCAGAGCAACACACATGCCCCTGTACTATGGCATCTTTACTGTCAGGGAGGAATTCACAGGCAGTGCTCTCTAAGCAGCACAGAACCACAGATCCACAGCAACTGGATGTTGCAAAGGCTTAGATCAAACAAAAAGCATGGGAAAGAGTTACACCTCTGGAATACCTGCTTAAGCTTTTCTTTCAATCAGTCCTTCTTCACCTTCAAGTCATGACTCTTCTTTGTTTTCTAAGTTCTTTTTCTACTATCTGGACATTGTGCTAATAGCCTAGAATAAAACACAAGTATCCACCTTCTCCAAGTGCCATCTCATTTGCTCAACTCTTCCCATTATAAAACACCTCTATTTGGAGCTTCTGACTCCCAAAGAAAGCTACTTTAATTAAAAAAAAGAAGAGAGAATTCTATGTGGATATAAAATTATGGGCAATAATAAGTTATTTCACTTAAACTGAATCATTGGTAGTTTCCCAGAAAGATAATAACAGGAGAAGGAATTACTGAAGGACAGCCCAAGAAGCTCAGGCTTCTTGCAAAGAGGTACCACAAGGATGCAGCCGAGAAGGTTCACGTGGCTGAATTTCGCTGCCCAAGTCAGTAGTTACCAACTGCATGCAGTTACCACCTGCTTTCACCCTGCGCAAGCCATGGTGAATTTTGCTGTACTTTGTTCCCAAGCTGAGTGGAGATGAGCAGCATCTCAGCTGCCATCATTTGAGTTTTTATGTGTGGGTGGGAAAAGGGTTATGAAACATAACATTATTTTCAACAGGAATTAAGTTATCCCGGCTGAAGGTGAAAACGTACACCTGGGAAAGCTGGAAGCAGGTCTCCTTGTGAAAATACATGTTCAAAATGTGCCCAAATATTTCCTGATACCGTTACCAAATGAGAGGCTTTTTTCCTCCAATCTCCAATAAAAATCTATCCCAAAAGGTGTGGTTTATGTCAAGTGGGAAAATAAAGCACACAGCATTAATGGGGGCAAATAATGAAAACAAAGAAATTGAGGACTAAAAATGGAATGAGAAAATTAAGATTAGTTTCTGCAATGAAGCTGAAATTGTTGGTCTGTGCCAAGTATCTTGTTTCTGGCCAATATGTACTTTAGGTCTTAAAATATACTTAAGTGCATTAAAAAAAAATATTCCTGGTACAGCCACATCTGCTCATAACAGCACTTTTATAAGACAGCTTCAATTAGAGTTGGCTCTTGATGAGCCTCATCTACGCCGTGCTGCATGAGCGATAAACAAGGCACTGCAAGCACATGGAGAGCTGCAGTTTCACACTGCCACCAGCCCCCATTGTCATATTTCCATTCCACTCATCCCCTCCTCCTCGCGAAGCTGTAAATGTTTTAGGGCTGTGTGATAGTCCCTGAGAAAAAACAGCAAGCATATGTGGTGTATTTTCACAAAAAAATAAAAGGAGATCCTAATTTCTAAAGTGTGCCTTCTGTCCAAAGTATACTCTTGACACTAACTCGGCTGCAATGCAAATCACTTTACACAGATTACTCAGCCATAGATGATACTACGTTACCATCAGAAGGGTATTAGTCAACAATTTCTCATGGAGTTCAATTACAGGTTTTCAATATAATTCCCTGACTACCCACTAAAATTTTGCTGATATTTGCCCATCCTAAAGGCGTTGCAGGAGCACAGATAATATCCATTACAAAACCATTCTGTGGTTTCTGATAAATCTAAGTTAAATGCACAACAGGGACTGGAAAGCTGCTACAAAACTGCAGATTCAGGATCTATACAAAACAAAGACACTATGTCAATACGCTCTTCTTTTTAAATGGAGAGACATTCAAGTATGCGAAGACCAAGCTGAAAAGAATGTATCTAATGGCATAATAGTGCACCACCTTTGAGCATCAATGTGACATAACTGAGGACCTGTGTAGCCCATAGGTGTAACTGATATCATAGAATCATAGAATAGCTAGGGTTGGAAAGGACCTTAAGATCATCTAGTTCTAACCCCACTGCCATAAGCAGGGACACCTCACACTAAACCATGTCACCCAAGGCTTCACCCAACCTGGCCTTGAACACTGACAGGGATGGAGCACTCACAACCTCATGCAAATACAAACCCAGCATTGAATGCATGGAATTTTTAATTGGCAGAAAAGACAAGTTTTTTGGCAAAATCCTCTCCCTTTTCTCTTCCCAACCAGATTTTNACCTCATGCAAATACAAACCCAGCATTGAATGCATGGAATTTTTGATTGGCAGAAAAGACAAGTTTTTTGGCAAAATCCTCTCCCCTTTTCTCTTCCCAACCAGATTTTCAAAACATGTCACTTCTGAAGACATCTAAGTAGCTAGATGGCTCGAGGCACAGGTAATGGCCACCTGCAGGTCACAGGTTTGAATTCAACCCCAGCTGGTAGTGACTGAACGTTACTATGCTGAGACAGCTGTTCAATGGTCTATCTGAAACAAGCTGCTAGTTTCAGTCCAATTCCTACTAGGCAGGTGTTTGCATCATTAAAATCACACTTCATTCTATAACTTTGTTGGCAATATCAGCAAAGAGGCCAAGGGCAGAGTAGATGTGGGATTGCATATATACTCCTGAATGAGAATCAAGAGCTTTGGCTACTTTAGGATTGATGTATAGTGATGAGTAACACAGAAACATGAGCTATCACTGACTTCACTAAACTTGTTCTAGACAAAAAAATAGGAGTTCTCCACCTTACCATAACCATGCCAGCCAACCATTTCTTGGAGATTACAATTCTCCTTAAGAATTTTTTATTTCATATAAGTTCTTATATAATGAAAAGAATATCTGAAGGACATCAAGGTGGAAGCAAGTTCCTATAAAGAACTGAAAAGATCACATTTCTTGGGGAGAGAATTGGTTTGGTTTGTGTTGTTTTTGTTTTGTACTGTCTTTATAAACTGTTTGCAAACTAAAGGACTCAAAATGTAGTTAAAGAAAAAAAAAAATGGAAAAGAGCAAAAACTGTGAAGACTTGGTATAAGCATATTTCTTATTTGTGGGATCTCCAGAGAAACAATCATTACATTATTGATTTGTGCTACAAAAAATGTCTGAAAGAGTACAACACTGAAACAAAACTTAATGTAATGAATCGACCTGACTACTAGCTTTAACCACAATCAGTGCAGGCACATCAAAGTCAGTATCCCAGAAAGCCAGGAATCAGCTCCAGTATTTTTAGCTATAATTAAACAGAACTGTGGGCAAGCTAGTTTTCTGGAACCCCCTTCCAAATAGGTAGAGACTTTGTGACATTTACCCTGTGAATTTATGTAGCAGGGAGTATGCTGCTTCTGTCATGATGAGCACTTTTGGATTCAGCTACTCGTGGGCCAATGGAAGCATGAAGCATGCTACTGGAGCTGGCTGGATATGCACTAACTATCCCCACTTGGCAAAGCTTTCAGAACTATTTTAAAGGATGTGGAAGAAAACAGTAATTTGGTTATGCCCAGCCAAGTTAGCAGAGAAAAAATGTATTGAGAACAGCTTTCAAAAGAGAGAAGTGGAAAAAAAATTACACTGCATGTTAGGAAAACAAGTGCTAAGGAATATCCCTTTTCTGCTTCACTGAAAGTCGTATGAAGTGATCTCGTTTGATGATGACACCAAAAAGTGAATGAAGAAAGTGAAAGGCTACTTCCCTCAAACCCTTCAATTTTAAAATCCTGATTACAGTCTTAGTACAGTGCAATATTGTACAGAAACGTATGTTTAAAGATAACATTAGTTAAGCTTATTTTGCTATGGGCAATCCCAGTAAGCTTTAAAAACATAAAGAATACATTTGCTCACCAGGCAGATTTTTCCTATAACACAAATAGCAAATTCAAAAGGCTGTTAAAAAAATTACTCCAGTCTAAAAGCAATTAAGAAGGGCATTTTCCCCCCAGCTTGACTTGTCAATCCTATTACACCAAATTCTAATTAAGGGTGAAAAAGTGGCTATTTTATCTGCCAAATGAAAATAATTTAGTGCAAGTTAATGAGGACTGGCTTATAACTGATTAGTCATTTTGATTCTGGCTTGTTACAGTGGTAAAAATTACCTTCAAGAGATATAGTAGGATCAGCAGTCATTTTCACACATTTGATAAACAAAGCTTTCCTTTGTGACAAAATTAGGCACAAAAATATCAGCAAACAAGAACAAGATAGGTGCAACAGCTTACAGCTAAATACAAACTACTTTGAAGAATAATAGGATCAAAACTATTGAGACTTGGCAATCTTTTCTCCACATCATGCTAGTAGACTATGACTAATGAAGGCAAATATCGCTGTGAGAAAGGAGACCAATCTCACAAACCATTACTTGTGCAAGCAGTTTTCCCTCACCGCGCTATGGTGCCACGTAGGAGTGCTGACATGAAGATTTTCAAAATCAAGGCTTTACCTGTCTTCAGGTACATTTTCTGAAACGAAGCTCATTACAGTGTGCAATGGCAAATACTACATGAGAATGATAAATCCTACTGGTCTTTCACAAGCAGGTAAGGAGCTGCTCACATGGTTCAGAAGGTACCCCAGGGCAGTCTGCATTCAGTGCACCAGGACATGGGAGTGCACACAGCAAAAATACCTTAAAACAGATCCCCTACATCTGTTTTGCTTCTTACATTCTGAATGATCACACAGTTGCGTAGGCATTTGCATTTCTCAGTAATCACTTAAAGCATTCAATACTTCTATAACAACTGATATTTGTGCTTTTGTGGCAGCACACCTGCCCTTGACAGCCAAACAGAAATTAGCGACGACATTTAATTTTTAACATTTTGTGCAAAGATAAAAATAATGTCAAACAGAATCCCAAAGCCAGATCATCAGATGCCTAAAACCTCATCTCATTTTTATACAGACACGGCTACCCAGATGATTAACTGGCTTCAGAGAAGTAAAATAAAAACAATCAAGTCAAGACTGAACTGGTCTCTTCACTACCTCAAGAAACCAGATTTATGGCTGATTTCATTCACATGAAGCAGATGGATCTTTTCATGTACTTGCCACCATTGCAACAAAATGATGTAAGGAAGCTTTTCTACTCCAATAGAAAAGCTCCAAAGACAGCGGTATGGCTTATTGTTAACATCAACCACTAATGAGACACTATTTGGCTGATACTTTTCACACTTAAATAGTTTCATCTTGGTATTGTGACTTCAGGTAGATGACATCCCCCAGAATACAAATGAAAACCTGGAGAAGCATGAAAAAACAATCTCCCTTTGGATACCAGAAAACTAATCTTTGCAAGAACTTTAGGCACTTAAAGGTTCAGAAACGTGTTCTCCAGTTTCTAAAGTACATGACCAGTGCCTTCTGAACTTTAAACGTATCTTCCAGCACCTAAACAACTTTGAAATCAGACTACAATTAGTCACTTAAAAAATAAAATGGTATCTCAGTTACCATTACTGTACTTCTTTGTACTGACAACTTATATTCTACCTGAGACAAATCAGTGTTCTCTCTTGTCCCCTTTCTGTGATGATTTAAGGTAGCTGCTGTATCGATATTTTATAATATTTAGACTTGACATTGAAAAACACACATTCTGCACTTATTGACATACCGGGGCACATGACACCTAATTTAAAGCAAGTCACAATGACAAAAGGAGCTTCGCTGGGCTCTGCATCATATACCTTTATACTCATCTACATTTCTAGTTTACAAGGGAGTCTCAGTCAGCAGTGAAAGTTAATGAGGAGGTAAGAGAATCAGAGAAAACTAATATATCTCCTGTAGACTATTTACATGGACATTTCACAATGACTGAGGAAAAAAATATCCAGATCCTCACATAAGATTCTTTTAAGATTCAGGACTGTAGTTCTGTATAATTTTGGAAACAGCGCTTGTTATTAGATATATGTCCACAACCACCATGATAGGATGCTCATTATGTTAATGGTATCCAGTTCTCTCCGATAGGTATGAGGGACACGAGGCCATGGTGGTACTCCACTATCCCCTAGTGCAGAGTGCCAAGCAGGGGAGTGCCACATGCCCTCCTACCTGTCAGAAACCTGTCACCCCATCTGCTCTAGTCCACTTGCATGCAAGAGAGAAATTAATTTTGCCACCTCAGCCAGGACATTTCCTAAGCACTAGCTTGCAATTTCAGCTGAGGAAATATGTATCTGGTTTAAAACTGAGCAGCAACTTCACTGCTCTTTAATTTTGGTTAGTCCCCCTGAAGCACTTTGCTACCAAACAGCCTTTAATATGATTTGAAGCAGATACTACTCCAGGGCTTTGTAATCTTCATCACTTGTTTGTTTTAACCTTGACATTTATTCAATTAGAACTGAGTTGCCAATCATGCACAATGCTTCTTAAAGTCCATTTCCACACACCACTGAATAGGCCCATCCAGTTAGCAATCATCTTTCCACATGCCTGAAGTAAGAATGTAGAAAACAGAGGACCATACAAAATAGCCAAGGTGCCTGTCACAAGGCATCTGCTGTTTTCTTTCCTATCACTCTTCTCATTAAATGGAAAAAAAGAGGATCTCTAAAATGTCTTTTGGCAAATAATCAGCTCCAACACAGTCTAACTGTCAGATTAATCAGTTCCTTGAAATCTGTGTCAGTGGAGGAATGCCTCAAGTTCAGGAAAGTAGGATTCATCCCCTGATTATCACATCAGCTCCTCCACAGCTGGAGAAGAGAGGAGAACGCACAATCCCTATCGCATCTCTGTCACAGGCTCAGTGCTGGGAGAGGAGGAATTGTTAAGATTGTCAAGTACCATTCACGAATTTATGCCTGTGGAGTTGTTCCTCCTGGAAGGGAACCAAATAACTCATACTTTTTGAAAATTGCTTATGACAGCTTTTCAGTCTGCTTCAGGCTGGCTCTCAGTGATGATTTGTATTTTCATATACCCCTCATACATTAAGAAATTTACACCTGTCAGGTCCTGACAGAGTGTCTCCATCTTCAACCTTTTCAGGGAAAAATTCTTTGCTTGCAGACATTATCCAAATAAGTTTCTATCAGAAGTCTGGGTGACATAACAGGTGGAGGTATAAGAAATATGTAGTAGGCAAGCAGAGAATTTTAATGAGAGACAAGGACTTCTACGCTAACATGAAAGGGATGGAAATTACAATATTGATCCCTGGCACTTTAAACTGCACAATAAGCCCATGGGTAATTGTTAGGAGAAGACACAAATGCCAGTTACAAAACTTTACTACCGAGGTTGACATCAGAATTTTAATTTCTATTTGAGGAATCATGCTTGGGGTCAAACAGAGCAGCTTGGTGAACAAGAGTCCTCGTAAATAAGCAGAAGGTCATTCCTGCTGCTGTGCTTGTTGTTAGCAAAACAAATGCTCGCTTCCCCCAGCCACAGTGTCCGGCAGAAATGCTGCAGTGTGCAGGAGGCGCAAGGAGGTCCTCAGGCACAGGACTCCCTGTGTGTTCAGCCAAGCCCTGAAACTCCTCCAGAAAGGAATTCACACCTGAAAAGACCCTACTCATCACAGAAAAACATCTCTGAGAAATCCTCATGAAAAATGTGAGTTCTGTGGCTCTGGTTCAGTGCCATCTCAGTAACACAGTGCTAAACCCAAGTATTTTGGTGAGAAGACAGGCTGGGAAAGTTGGGGCTGTTCAGCCTGGGGAAAAGAAGTCTGCATGGAGACCTCAGAGCAGCCTTCCAGTATCTGAAGGGGGCCTATAGGGATGTTGGGGAGGGGCTCTTCATTAGGGACTGTAGTGACAGGACAAGGGGTAACGGGTTCAAACTTAAACAGGAGAGGTTTAGATTGGATATAAGGAAGAAATTCTTCCCTGTTAGGGTGGTGAGATGCTGGAATGGATTCTATGATTCTATGATTCTAAGACACATCAGCAGTGTTGCCAGCTCAGACAACACATGATCCCTATGTGGCAAGCAGCATCCTGGCACAGCAGCTCCTTCAACAGGCTCATGTATCCACAAATCCTTCTCTTCACCTCCCCCTTCCTCCAGCCCCATGAGGTTTCACTCTGCAACTGTGTTCCAAATACTTCATTTTCACAAGGAAACTGAATTCACAGGAAGTCAGGGCTATGCACTGCCAGGAGGGTGCACCATTGTTTGTGTAAGATGGGTAGTGGGGCATGTCTCTGTAAGACTCCATCCCTCCACATCTAGGGATGCCACGTGCCAGAGGCTGACATAATTTGGGGTGGTAGCATAGTGGAGGGAAGCAAGTGTCCCTTGGGCTTTGTTTCTGACCTCCTTTAAATGCTGGCTGAATAAAGACCCAAGGGAGTATGACTAGAAAGAGAACTCCCTGCTCTCCCCACCCTTTGGCAGCAGAGGGATGAAGGGGAGTCAGCAGAGTTGGCAGCTTTGTTATGCTCTATTCCACAGCAGGCAAAAGACAGAGCATCTGCCCTGCTCCCCTGTCCCCCCTGCACCTCTCTCTCACTCTACTGCAGAAGTACTCAGTGTATAAAGGAAAAGGAAGACAATGCTGTAGCTGGCAAGGGCCATGGAGCAGCGCCATGCCTTTCCTGCCTTCTTCCCTAGGAGAGATAACATTTGCCTTCTCCCTAACATTGTAAAGGCAAGTTATTCCACACCTGTCCCTGCTGGGACTAACCATACTAGCACTGCTGGTCAGTAATACTTAATTATCATTGCTTTTACAGTTTAATAAATGGTTGGATTACCAACACTAACAAGGATTACAAACATTAAAAAAGACATAATTTGTCAACTGTAAATTAATGCTACTCAAATTAACTTTTGATCATAAAGAAGGCTTTTAATGTCACTCACCCTTTAAACATTTACTATCCCTATTTTGTAACTTACTTGTAAACTGCTGAATTATTGGATCTCTTCAATCTTTTTCAATTCTTTATTACTTGGTACCTTCTGTTGTACTTCAATGATCTATCATGCCCTGCTCCCCCAGGTAAAGGGGTCTATTAAAAGAAAAGACCTGTTCAACCTTTCAACAGATTAATTTTCGTTCTTGTGCAAGTCATACTGCAAGCCTCTTTTCTCCCTTTCCAGAAGGAACCAAACCTCTGGTATCTGTATTAGCACTTGAGCCACCTTTTTTTGCTTAGGCAAGATGTGCCTAAGCTTCCAGCAAGTTTTAAAGGTAAAGATAACTATAACATACATGAACACTCTGCTGGAGTTAGAAGAGGCACTCACATACTTGCTTGAAAGTTTCCTAAAAGGTCACTTAAGTCTTAGAGGCAGTCAAACCAACCCCATTAATGGCACAATCAGCTGCAGTTGGCATTATCTTTTCCAAAAGGCCGTGTTTAGGTTCAGGCTACTGAATGCAGACTTCAGCTTTATTTCATCCAGAAATGCTTAACAAATTTAAACTTTTTTGTGTGCAAAGATTTCCCAAGTTAATTGTCACATTTAGACAGTCTTTTAATAAAAATGGTGCTTTACCTATCTGGCACAGTATTTCATCATATGCAAATGGAATATTTCTTTAGGGTTTCATCTTTCTTTGAAAAACCTCATAGAAGAGCATTTTTTTCCTTAGAAGATGGCAGTAGCCAAGTACTGACATAAGGGGTAACGCATACCTGAATGTATGCACAAATATGAAATCGTATCATCCTGTATCAAGTGACTGCAATTAATTTCATTAAAAATTAACAAATATTTGTAAGAAGAGACAGACTTCCTATTCAAAGATACAGCAGCCTGCCAGCCATGGCACAACCAATGAACACCTGCTCTAACTCTATATACAGCACAAAGCCTAATCATTTTGTCATTCTTGCTTATCTAGGGGAGCCTCATTGCAGGATTTGAGGACATCATAGAATCATAGAATAGTTAGGGTTGGAAAGGACCTTAAGATCATCTAGTTCCAACACCCCTTTGCCATAAGCAGGGAGACTGCACACTACACCATGGCACCCAAGGCTTCATCCAACCTGACCTTGAACACTGCCAGGGATGGAGCACTCACAACCTCCCTGGCCAACCCATGCCAGTGCCTCACCACCCTCACAGGAAAGAATTTCTTCCTTATATCCAATCTAAACCTCTCCTGTTTAAGTTTGAACCCCGTTACCCCTTGTCCTGTCACTACAGTCCCTAATGAAGAGCCCTTCCCCAGCATCCCTATAGGCCCCCTTCAGATACTGGAAGGCTGCTCTGAGGTCTCCACACAGCCTTCTCTTCCCCAGGCTGAACAGCCCCAACTTTCTCAGCCTGTAAAGGCTGGGAAATATTTTGGAATTGGCCTGAACACCATACAATGGAAAAACTGGGTGAAGGCAAAAAGACAGGAAACCAACAGCAAGCAAGCAATGGAATAAGCGTAAGCATCCTGGGATTTCATCCACATTTTAAAGTGACACGTTTATTAGCATTGGAAAAAGGAATGAAACTCCCTGTAAATGTCGTGAGTAGGCAGTACTACACCGGGAAAAGTCCCAAACATCATGAACAGGAAAAACCCAAACCTACAAATATGCAAAGGAACTGAGTAAAACGAAAAGTATGGGCAAAATACAGAATGAGAGTAAATGCAGATATGATCAAATTAAGTGTGGCTGAAAGAGCCAAATGAACAGAAGTGTGTGAGATGCTTCTGACACAGAAGTTAAAACCGAGTGTTGCAAATGAAGCGATGGTGAGTGGGAGCAGTTAATTGGGCATGCTTGTTATGTGGAAATGCAAAAATCCACTTTTGTCACCTTTAGTGAATGATTGGGGCACATTCATGCCATAGCGACTTTCACTTCTTTTGAATAAACTCATATCTTTGTATTTCAAACACTGAAAAATCGCCTCTGATTTTTGAACAAAGCCGATCAGCTTCCTTTGTCCGCCTGAAATATGAAACCCAAGACCCCTAGAACAGCTATAGCGCAGTAATTTAAGAGTGATCAGTTCACCGACACAGGAGTTTGTAAGCCATCAGGGTGAAAGACAGATATAAATATAGCGTGTATTTATTACTTTTTCACTTAATCTACAAAGGTTTAGATCAACAGAGATCTGAAGTAGCTTTTTTGTTTGGCTAGGACCATATCCTCACATCCTCCATCCAAGTATCTCCACTACTTTGTTATTCATGGGCCCAACTACTTCATTTCATCATGTCTGGAACGAGACTGCAAAATTCACAAGCATTTACAGTTTTTTCAGGTTATTTTCCTCCCCCCTTCGTGCTCCCCCTCCCCCCTTTTTTATTTCATGGTGCTACTCATATTTTTGATAGGTTAAAGAAAAAATTAGGCAGACAGCAATTTGGCAGTAGCAGATCATCCCAAATTATTCTTCCTCCTTCTATTCAACTGGTTCCATTGACCAACATGCAGTAGCTGACAAGTTCTCCTAGTACCAGAAATCCACTGCTAAAAGGGGAAATGAGAAATAATAATTTATTTCAGCACAGTATCACTAATTACCATAAGCCAAATGTTGTGGTTTGGGTTGTAGTGGTTTCTTAGCTAGCCTATCAGACAGCTGAAATAGGCTTGAATAGAACATCCCCCCCCATTCCAAAAATCATCAACACTTTCATTAGTGAGCTTGTTAGGTGAATCACTGGAAGAGAAAAGCAATCCAAATCATCCCAGTTTAAATGTGTTTCCTTGACAGAAAGCAACTTGTTTTCTCCCAGAGTCACAAAGGCTCTTCATGCTGCTGACAGCAAGGCAAGGCAGCCTGGTGGCACAGTTACCTTCTCAGCAGCAGAAGCAGCCACATGCTCTAGTGACTGCTTGGTCTCCAGTGCAAACCAAGTAAAGCATATTGCGCTCACACTTCTGCTCTCTCCATTTCCTTGCACCTTTGACCAACAGGAGAAATTCTAGACCACACTGCTTAAACTGCACTGCAATGCTGCAGTTTCACAGGCTACAAAATTAAATAGACAGTTTTGGTGAAAGATGAAGAAATAGGGATACAGTGATGACATATCTGCTTCTACCTTTTGTGATACTTTCATCTTTTGACTACAGTTGTCTTGCACAAGTCAAAGTTGGATGAAACATATAAAAAAAACATAGAAAACCCCAGGAAAAGGAAGAGAGACAACGGTATAGCATGGCAGGGGAACCCAGCACAGAACATGACAGGAAACAGCACAGTATCACTTCAGGATTAAGTTTTTACAGGCATATAAATGAACAACTCTGGATATTCCACAGGTGAATTTGTCACCTTTTTTTTCCAGCAGGATTGGTCACAGTTTTTTTGTCTGTTCCTCACGGTTTCCTCAGATACATTTATAGCAGAACTCACACCCTGACAGACATAAAAGTTTTTTCATTGACAGTGACACAGAGTATTACCAGGAAAAAGGAACTTCCTCTGCTTTGTCACACCTGGACACTCATTTGAGGGATACACCGCCTGTGTTTCCTGTCTGTGTTAAGAAGATAAAAAACCCCAAACAAATTACAAGGTCCCCATCAAAAACATCTCGATCAGCTGGAACAATTCATGAGATCCTCTCTTACTGCCCTTAACAGCAAACACTACTACTAAGATGGATCAGTCTTTATTCCCTTCCTTGAATGTCATGTCATTGACACTGAACTGCTATGCAGTTTTAACAAATGGAGAAGCAGGAAGATATATAGCAGAGGCCCTTGAATCCCCAGCATACTTCAACTACTTATCAAAGGAGAATGCAAAGCTCTTCCTTCTGAAAGCCAGGCTATCAATTGCTGAGGAATAGATGCCCTTAGTGACGGCAAACCCTGCTCTCACGGTTGGGTAGACAACCTTCCAAATGTGAGCTTCCATTCACCACTGAATCTGCAGCCAGGCAAGCATAACACCTCTGCTCCTCCTCATAACTTCTCAGAGAAGCAACAGAGAGGAGTTAACAAACCAGGGAATGGCAGAAGAATTGCTCTAATTTGGGGATATCAGCCTTGCTCAATAAAACTGCACTCAGCAGGTACAGTCATGGGGAAAGGACAAATGATATGGGGTATAATATCAGACTGTCTCTCCTGCCAGGGCAGAAGAGTATTTGGAAAGCAAAATATTAGACCCTGTATGGCTGAAGAAATAGAGGAAGGAGAAAATAATAACCTTTTCCATCTCTCCCAGGAACCATGGTGAGGCTAACTATCCCAGTTATGCAAAAGTATACGAAATCTTCAGGTATGAAGAGAGTCCACAAATGAAAACTTAACAGAAACTCCTGCACACATCCTATTCCTTAAAATTCCTTAAACAAATAGTTCAGATTCAGTCTTCCTTAGCAAGCTTTTTCACCAAATAATTTTTTCCAAGCCTCAGGACAGTGCAAATATCCCTGGTGGAAATCTGCACAAGGTGAGTTATATCTATTATCTTTTTAGGAGATAAGCGGAGAAGGTCTCTTTCTCATACAGAATGACACACAAAGGGGTTTTATGATCAGATATGCTCAGAAGAAAACACAGTGTGAAAAATACAAATGGGTAATAGCATTCCTCTCAGAGTTTTAAGTATAGTGGAAAAAGAGCGCTATGTATTTAAAGGTAATAAAGCAATCACAATCAAAATGCTTGTGTCTTTAGCTTATACTTATTTTATACTTTGCCCTGATTGAAATGACAATCTTATTTTTGAGGCTGATCTACTTTTAGTATCAAATGAATGAATCTTCTATTCTTCCCACCTCAAATGGACTTGGTAATTGTTTATAGGAGATTCAAAGCAAACAGCAAGATGTCATTTATCGTTTCTTTTTTCAGCACCAAACAAGTGACTGGCAAGTGAAAAAAATAGATTATACAGCGCGCTGGCACTGGCTTCATTTAAACTTCTGGCCTTTGCACAATGGATGCTTTCTGATTACAGAACTATGGACTGCATAAAATGATTTTCCATTCACTTCTGAAATTCTTCCTCCAAAGCCACTTGCCACTTTTTTTTCCTCATATATATTTTGAATTAAATAAGCCAGGCTCTTAATACAATTTGAAATTATGAATCACATCTTTCTGCTAAGAAAGCTAAAAGGCACATGCCTAAAAGTTACCAATAAGCATTCCTATTGAGGCAAAAAGACTTACCTACATTAAGCTAGCTACTGACAGCAGATATTTTCATGACAATATTGTCAGATAGATTTTTTTTTCCTGTGTCAAGT
Source organism: Agapornis roseicollis (assembly GCA_002631895.1). Taxonomy (NCBI): domain Eukaryota; kingdom Metazoa; phylum Chordata; class Aves; order Psittaciformes; family Psittacidae; genus Agapornis; species Agapornis roseicollis. The sequence continues at coordinate 58,327 of NDXB01005919.1, read as the reverse complement.
TTCTTTCAAGTTCTTTTTCCTGTGTCAAGTTTCTGTAGTCATAGAAACTTTCCCTCACCAGACTAATATTTAAGCTTCTTCCTGCTTTGTCTGCTATTTCTGCTCTGTCAAACCTAGTAATATGCATTTTATTGCTAAAGTCTTATAAAAAGAAACAGGTTACCCAAAAAGGAAACATTATGGTCTATCCCATTAAACACAGTAAAACTTTAAATCTCACATAAAAATAGGTCATCCAATTACATGATAAAAGCGACATTTTTTCATTGTTCAGTACACAATATATTTACAGGAAAATTACCAGGAACCCCTCAGCTGTAGCAGATCTGAACCTTATATTCAGATGCAGTCATATATTACTGCTGATAATGTGATGTCAGTGAATAGATTGGAATTTTTCACTGTCCTTTATCAAGATAAATTGTTCTGTCAATAGCAAATGGCTGGCAAGTATTAACACTCTGCACACTGTATGACTTTTCATTCCAAGTAAAAATTGTATTTAATGCTTTTGCACAAAATCTATGGCCGTGACTATCCCTATTACCTATTTAACTACCTTTTAAAAGGAGGATTTATTTCTGCAAATTAGGATCTGGGTATCAAGATGGTATCATGCATCATAAACTTTAAGTCAATACAAGGCAGGACACTTGCAGTTCAAATGGGGAAATACCTATCTCTCACCACTTGGTCATCCAAGAGCATTACCAAGCTGTGCTGGGAGCAGCTGCTCAGAGCAGAACTTTATCTTGGCGTTCTTCCACCTACATTGTCGCTGCGTCCCACAGTATCAATTTGCTCATTGGCCTCTTACTTTCAATAGGTATTCCAGTAATTGGCTATTTCACACTTGTAAGGCTTGAACTGGCAGAGTGCAAAGGGCAGGCAACCAGCCTGTCAGGGTCCTGCAAGCTGGTCATCCATCAATTATCATCAGCTTTTACAAGAATGAGCAAATGCTCTGAAATCTTGTTGGCTTGGATCAGCTTTGCTATGAGCATAATTTATCCCCAAGCCACATTAAGTTCCTATATGAAGAACAAGGAGGTTGCTATGGAGTGAGTAACGTTTGTTGGTTGGCAAGTGCTGGGGCTGGAGGCATTGTTGATTATCTGGAGGATTCTGCTGGGTTCTGTGGCCACCTATGTCCTATACCAGCTCCCTTTGCCAAGAAATACTCAAAGCAGACAAATACAGTTTGTTTTATAAAGGATGACATCAAAGTAAGAAAGGTCCTACCTAAAGCAGCCTCGGAAGGCTGGGCTCACCCAAGCCATTGGTATTTGAGGCAAACTGTTCTACATCTGCATCTACATCTGGGAGAAAAACAGAATTAAATAATTCAGGTAGGTTAGAAAGTGATTCTGCATTTTTCCATACCAGGCTTTTTTATTACTGCTATTTAAAAAGCAAAATGGCATACAACATTTTTGCCAGTCTTATTTCCTATCCATTAGATGTCCCAATTCTAGGTAATAACATTCAGTATAAGGTGGCTGAGGCTTATTATCTAACAGCTTCTTACACGAACCCAGACAACTCCTTCCCAAAGGCTAATCTGATCTGTTGACCAGCTAATTGACAAAATGGTCTCTCATCTAGCAATAGCCTGCCTTGAGCAAAGAAAACAAACCAGAGATTTCAAAAAATAAACAAACTCATCTATTTTATGTGCTAATGAAATCCCAGGTACTTAAAAAAAAAAATGAGGAAAAAAAAATCACATACATGTTAAGAGCGACGTGATTTAGAAAGCTGCTAAAGATGTTCAAAAATCAATTCCAAACTTCAAAAAGACATGACTAAGGCTCTTAATAAATCCACTTCCAAATGGATCTAAGAGTTACGCATCCTTACTAGTTGAATAAATGAAGTGACACTGGAGCATATCTAATTGTAATACATCACAAGATAATCTGTCAAGCCCCAAGTGTTCAGGTCCTGTCACCCTTCTTCATCCATTATTTATACACAACCTTCATTGCCAGTGAAATTCCTATGAAGTATAGCTTGGCATCCAAATGCAGCTGGTTTAGCCACTCAGCAGATACAGGCAGGAATCAAACCTGTACAACCTCTCCAAAATAGCTGTTATTCTGCTGCAGTGAGAGTTCAGAAAGGAACAAGCACACAGAAACCACAACCATTTTCTGCCTTGCCTAATGGACTGAAGAGTTACCCGCCCCCATGTCTTTGCAGTGGACACTGGTATGCCCTCTGCCAAAGCTTCCTTTATACACATTTCAAGATGCTATCTGGGGCCCCTCTAGTCTTTATTTCTTTATCCTATTTTAGGCTGGAGGACTTGCCTAGAAACACATCTCAGTGCTCTTAACAGCATCTGCAGTGGTAATAGGCAAGGAAACTAATGGAGCACTGCAATATTTTTTACTCTAAACTTGCCAAAGATGTGTGAAGGGCAAACAGTTGGACATATTTACATACATTCATGATCCAGAAAGTCTCAGTTCAGCAGCTGCTGCAGCAAAAGCAATCCTCCCCTGTTAGCCCATTCAGCGAGCAGAGCTCTGCTTTGCAACCTGCTGAGAGTGACGGGCAGTCTGCAGGGGAAGCCTCCAGAGCAATAGCTGGGCTGGGGATTATTTGCTGACTCTCATTTTGGTAACTGAAGTCACTAATTCCTAGTCACCACTGCAGAAGAAACAAGGGTTCCTGCCTTTGTTACTCTTCTTCTCCCACGACGCACACAAGCAGTTTTTAAATGGAAGAATAAAGATGCACATTTTACAGTACTTCAGCAGTTCAGCCAGGACCTCTGCTTGACTCACGAGGCTGCAATAACAATCCCAATCTGTTTCAGGCATGCAGCACTAGAAAATTAAAGGTCCTGTAAATTACATGGCTATATACCTCCCACAGCACAATTAAAGGCTTTATTATTTGTCAATAAAGCACCAAATAAAAAAGGTATCCTCCAGATAAGGCAGCTGTTCCCATTTGGCTCTAGCAAGCCTTTATTTATGTTCCACAAGTTTACAGCATGAAAGTTGCTGATAGGCCAAGTGCATTATTACCAGATGCCCCATGGAAACTGTTTGTGTCCCCAGGGCCAAGTCCTAAATACCTCACGTCTTTTCCAGTAGACAAACAGTCTATTCACACACTGTGTGATTCGTGTTATTGCTTTCTGCCTCTGTAGCTCTGAAAGAGCAGACACTGCCCTCCCATTAATGCAGCATCCTCCAGCAGCCACGGATCCATGCTCTTTCTGAGCTGGTACCTGCTCTGGCTGCCTCTCGGTTTGATGGCTGGTATGTCCAGGAATGGGCAGAGGTATCAGTAAGAATTTTTTCTTTCTACACTTAAAAGTAAATAGGATCAGGCTCCTGAGCAATACCTTCATCCTGCTGAGAGTTGCTATCACTCATTCCTAGGCTGGTTGCTGTTGTCTCTGATGCCACCATTCCCTCCCGGCTGCCCAGCAGTAATTCTGCATGCAGCAGAAGCCTCCTTCTTCTTCCTCATCACCCATTTGAATTCACTTAATTAAAACATGATTTGTTATTTTCTTTCCAATGTGAAGAACAACGGCTTATGGGCTCTTACTATGGCTGTGTGTTTTCATCCCTAGGAAATGGTAAGAGCCCTCAGGAAGTGAGGCATTAAGACATCAATACATCACTCCCATGGCTTAGTGTGTGTGAATCTCTCCCCCAGCTTTTTTAATTTCAGGCACTTCCTTCTTCTTACTTTGCCTTCTGAGTGAACAAGTGTGTAATTAGTGAAAAAAGACATTAACACTCACAAGGCACCCTCCAGGCATTAAAAAAACAACCAAAAAACAACCAAAAAAAGGAAAAAACTCCTCAAGGTCTGCAATTCCGCTTGCTGTTTCTTGTAATTAGAGCATTAATTCCTTACTTTTGGGGAAAAATAAAGTTCCTGTGTTCCACTGATGATGGCAGAGCTAACAATTAATTTAAGATGATAATGCTACATGAAAATAAAAACCTCTTCTGATTGAATTTTGAGGACTCTTCTGTTTAACTAGCTTCAAGAGTCCTTTTTTTGATCATCATAAAATTATTTGCCATATGGTTCAGATGCTTGTGATCCTCTCTCAATGAGAGGATTATGCATGAGATATAATGCCTACTGTAGCTGCAGCCAAGCACACAGCTGGCTCTGATAATGCCAACAAATGGCTTCATCTATCTCAATGTCACGTAGGAGCTCGTGCGATGTGAATCAGCCCAGAGTACAATTAAAATCTACATCATCTGTGAGAAAGGTGATGGAGGTTCTGACATCAGAGCTGTGCCAGATTCATCCTCTTTCCATTGTAACAGAAGAAACATGTTGCCCCTTTCACCCTGTCACACTAATGATGTGTTTTGCACATCCCTTCCTGTGCACATTAAAGGTAGTAAATCAGGGAGACTCCTATTTAAAAGCTTTGCATTTATCTGACATTCAGTAATGAGAACAATTTCTGAATTTAAGTTAAGTGTATTCCTTGTTCCCCTCTCTGTGATGAGATAATGCCATTTGAAGTCTGCAAGTGAAATATGTGGAGTTTATGATCCATATGGCCCCAAATTGTGACAGTATGCAAGAACCTCCTTGGTTTAGTTCCACAATATTTAGTCACACTAATAAAACACAGGCTTGCACATTCATTTCTTCCGCCAAACTAAATTTTATTGCAAAAAAAGAAAATGTCTATAATTCACAACAAACAAGCTTGATATCAAGAAACTGATGAACCTCCTCTTTTAGGGTTTTAAAGCTAGTGGGGGACTTGTGCAATGATTTTGTTTTATTGTTATATTCATTAAAGGGAAAACTTACAAACACATTTTATTAGCATTTTCAATGACTTAACGTAAATATAAGACATAATTACTTATGCCTGGCTATCAAATTTTATTACAAGCCAGGATTATATTAAAATATTTTAAGTCTTTGGACATCAGAAATGCAAAAGCTTGTCTGGTGGAACACAGCTAATGCTGTTTTCTCCTTTCCGTCAATTTAGCAGCATCAGTTAGCATGGCACATTGCAAATGGTATTGCTAATCAATGCAATGTAGCCACTGGAAAATGAAGATACGCAGTTCTGCACTCACTTGTGATCTTTACTGGGTTTGAGATGTAATCAAAGTCTATTTAAAAATATTTAATCACACAATATACATGCAGACCATTTTCAACTATCTCCTGTTAGGATTTAAGTCAAAGTGCTACTTAATTACACCAATAAATACATTTTTAAACACTCATGTTTTCTAAACAAGCCTAAACATAATACCTTTGACTTTCCACTGTGTCCTAGCTTTATGCCACTTGTCATAATGGTGTTACTCTATTATAAAACTGATGATATGTAAGTATTCAAATATTATTCCTCCTGTTTGTTCCCCATGCTATGTGTGTTTGTGTACAGGGATCTGAGCCAAGCTCCAAATGCAGCTGGCTCATTGGCTGGAGCAGCTGGAATGTAACTACATTGCTCTGAGCATTTATTATAGGTGGTAGCAACTGACTGCACCAAGAACAAAAATCTACATCACAGAAAATAACAGGATATGGTTTTTCTATATGCAAAATAGCACATTGTTGCTTTCTGTTAAGCAGCCAATGATAATAGAAGGCTTTACCTACACACCAGCCTGCACATCTGCAACAACACTGCTCTATTAAGTTGATTTAGGCAAAATGACAGGAACATACTCTTCCACAAGAACTTTTGTGGTACAAACTCTGGAGAAACATCCAGGTGACATAAAACTCTACTGTTCAATACAGCAAAAAATACAAAACTTTAAAGAACTAAATCAAAGTTTCTTAGGAATACTTAAGAAAGCGTATGTCCAAACTTAGCAATGCAACCCTTGCGGTTCTTGTAAAATATCACTGCTCCCAGGGTGAAAAAAAAACCCACCAAAGAAAATCCAACCAAACATTTTACTGCACTTGCTACGACTGTCCATATCTAAACTCACTGAACTATAGATAAATTAAAATGAAAGAATGGGTGCCAAGGCTTTATGCCTCATTGCATAAATATGTTTGTTTTCTTGGCCTTTATTCTTGTTTGGTGTTTTTTCCTCCCTGAATAATAACAGCTGGCAACCACATCACAATGTGCCCATTTATAATTCAGGTGTGCTCTTCACAACTCATACAAAAGAAACTCTGCCTTTGAAGATAAGTCACCTGCAATTACCTCCAAGTTCAGCTTCACTCCTTTACCTGAGTAGAGTAACACACAGTAACCTCTGTACGAGTTTGAAAATGAATTGAAAAAGCTCATAAAACCAGTCACTCCTAATGACAAATTGCCAACAGCTCTGAAACAAATAAGTCAAACAAAAGAAAAAAGTAAAAAAAAAACAGAGCAAGAATTCTCAACATCCTTAAAGGTGACAGATACTGTCCCATAAGGTGAAAATGCTACTGGATGCCATTCACACACTTCCTCTGCTCTCCCCAAAATTGTACTACGGCTACCCCAACTCAGCTCAAGAGAATGATTTACATACTTAAACATACACCTCTGCAGACCTGCAGACATCCCAGGTCTCTCCCAACTTCTCCTCCAGGATTTTAAGAAACCCTTACGTATACAGAAACTTTAAATCCTGACATGCAGTCTTGAAGAGAAAGTACCACGGTAATGTATTTCCAGAGACGAATGCTCTTAAAATAACAGAAATAACAGGTTTTAAAAACAAAACCTGTGAGCTTTCTAATAGCAGCAGAAAATCACATTGGCTAAATGTGGTCTTCTCAAGAAGCCACAAATGCTATAGTGCAAATAGAAGTGCACCAGAGACACAGAAAGACAGATCATCATCCTCCTGTTTTAAAATTTTGAAGATTAAAAAGCCATTGATCTAATGACTCAACTAGTTTTTAAGCTTGATAAAATATTAACTTGAAATCACACTGCACAATTTCTAGAAGGAAGACTTTGACAATTTCCTTGTCTCTGGTAAAGTGGAAGTTCTTGATGATGCGTGACTTGGTCACAGCCATCAATACATTTTTAGTATATAATAGTTCATAGCACTCTACGGTACAATAATACTTCAAAGAAAATTAAGACAGAAAGAATCTCAGCATTAGCTACAAGAAGACAAAGAAAGTAATGAAGAAGAAAGATGAGACTGACTAAAAGAACAAATGTTACGGTAAATCCATCCTTTGAGACTTGTGTGTGCTTTTACCTTGTCAATGTGCATGCAGCCAAACAGATATAATATGAAATAGTAAACACCTTCTTATTTAGAAAGCAGAAGGCAATTACTCATTGAGTATGAGGACCTTGTAGAGCCCTGGAAGGGACCCATGCTAGAGCAGTTCATGAAGAACTGCAGCCCACTGGAAGGACTCACACTGGAGAAGTTCATGGAGGACTGTCTCCTCTGGGAGGGAACCCATGCTGCAGCATGGAAGAGTGAGGAGTTCTCCCCTGAGGAAGTAGGAAAGAGCATCAGAGACAAAGTGTGATGAACTGACCACAACCCCCACTCCCGCTCCTTCTGTGTTGCTGAGGGAGAGGAGATAGAGAAAACTGGGAGTAAAGTTGAGCCTGGGAAGAAGGGAGGGCTGGGGGGAAGGTGTTTTTAAGAGTTGGTTTTATTTCTCACTATCCCACTCTAATTACTTTTTTCCCCAACTTTGAATCTGTTTTGCCTGTGACAGTAACTGGTGACTGATCTCTCCCTGTTCTTGTCCTGACCCATGAGCCTTTCATTGTATTCTCTCTCCCCTGTCTGTTTGAGGGAATGACAAAGCAACTTTGGTGGGCAGCTTGCATCCAGACAGGGTCAAACCACCACAAGTCCAAATTCACAATGGGGTAAAGTATCTTCAAGACACAATATACCAGACCACCAGTGGAGCCCTGAGACTGGAGAGGAGAAAAAAGTTGAATCACAAAAAGCTAATGTGAGAAGCTTGTTCTATTTTTCTCATATGTAAATGTTGACAGCAGCAAGAGCTACTACAAAAGCAAACTTTCATCCATTGAGCAAAACGTGGTATTTTAAAATTTGTTGTTATAGATGAAAATACAATTCTCTTTAGGATGTGAAATATTTCTTCACAGTTTTTTTAAATCAAAATAACTATAGGTCTGGGTCCCTAAAAGGTGCAAGAGGCTGCAACAGAGGAACAGCTATATGTATTTGTGTTACTGCTCATCTCTAAACAATATTGCTCCCTCTTTTAAAGAGCATACTAGACTTTCAAAGAGCATGAGAAAAGAGAGAGAAGATGGAGAAAAAAGGAAGTTTATTTTTGAGCCAGCTCCACTGCACCTTCCAGCTTTGACATTTTCTGTTTGCCTTCTACTATTTCCATTTTTCATTTTCCTAGAACCAGCTGTCTATTCATAAAGCCAGAATAATATTGCTTAATATAGTATCAGTATTCCTGGTATAGCACCAACAGATTAGAAAAGGTTGTTGAAAAGCAAATGCATATATGCAAATGTTTTTTTATATTAAATGGAAACATTCCAAAAACTCAAATGATCCATGTGAAATTTTAATTATAACTTAACAGCTGTTTGAGCTAATTGAAGGATATCAGAAAGGTGATTTCCTTCTCATTGTAATTAAAGAGTTAAGCTTAATTTACTGTTGTCAGAACAAGACTAAATACCAATCTGGTCTGCCTAATTACATAAAAAGGTGAACAGGAAAACTCCAAGGTGGACTTCAGAGTGCTTCCTCCCACCTCAAAAAAAACCCAACACACACCCCCAGTAAAAGAAAAGTAAACCAGAAAAGTTTCACAGTGATCACTTGTGCCCTATATCTTTTCTGGCAAGAAGATGGACAACGACCTTTGAAGCAAGTAAGCAACTCACTCTAAGTCTGCCACCCTTTTAACAGTTTTTCCTGGAAGCTATTTTAATTTCCATTTCCTTGGCTTCACAGCCTTATTGTTTAATTCCATGGCTATGCATAAGGGTGTCTTTTACATTCACTAATGCAGTATTATGTAGTTGTCACCAACAAAAGATTAATGCAATACAGAAATAATGTTGAAATACTTGTTGCTCTATGACAATATAACAGGGTTTTTTTTCCTGTAACTCTGAAGGAAAATATAGAGGACAAAACCTGGTTTTGATCTGTAACTTAAGTATGTAATTTAATAAGCATACTTTTAAAATGATGCATTAAATACAATGGTCTTCATAAAAAATACAATCCTTCCAAACATACCTGAACAAAGATTAGAAGCTATTTCTACAAGCATTAAAATATTTTGTTTTCTAAGCAATCCACTGATTAACAGCCAACCTGCACAGATAATGGGAACTTTTCTACTCACCTTTTTCCATCTCCCTTGCAACACAGATGCCATTATTGAAAAGAAGCACAGAAGATTTACCAGAGACACGAAGCCTGGCTACAAGTGTTCATAACATTCAGTGTGAAGTTTTTTTCAGTGTAAATCACTAAAGTATAAATATATATAATTAAAAAATACTAAAGTACGTTATAGCCAATTCATTATATTAAACACCAAAGCATTCCAAAATGATATATTCAGGTACAGAAGGAGAAGTGGTGAGAAATGAGTGAAACAATGCTATCTGGGAACGATACTTGCCTGAAGAAAAGTGCATCTGTATATTTAATTCACATCTGCACCACAGCTGAAGCTCTGTGTGGCTCATGTGCAATCAGCATCAGACTCTAGCAAAAAATGCATGGCAGGATTCTGAGAGAATAAAATCAGCTCCACTACACAGGATGTCAGCAATAGATCAGGAAACCAACAGAAAAATGTCAAAGTGTTTGTGGACATCTGGACCACATGGATCAAGGAAATGCCAATGAAATATGAAAGGCATTTTTCATGTCTTTAACAAAGGCCAGTGCTGGTGGGAATGAAGAGAGGCCAGGCAATCTTAGATCTGTGCAGACCAGCACTAAGGCACCTTGTATTGAAGACAATCTGTGGCCAGATACCTATAGTTTTCCATCCAGTTCATTAAGGCTATTTTAAAGAAACACAAGCAAAATACAGAGGGACAATCACATACTGAAAATATTAGAGACAACTTTGCAGTAGAGAGTACTTTCTGCATTTTGCTGCACAAGAATCTTTACATCATCTCCAGTTGCACTCTAAGCACTAAATGCTCTGCTTTTATGCTCAATTAATGTGACTTAATCCAGCCATAAGCAGAATATTTCAGACAGCTAGATTGTGCGGGGATTCCCCTGCCTCCTTGTGCTCTAGTGCTTCTGCTGACCTTGACAAATCTCTTGGTTATCCTCCATACAACACAATTTTCTACATCATTCTGAACAGCCAAAAAGAGACAATGTACAGCAAAAACTTAACGAGGAGTTACAAAAGCACACTTGAAAATCATCTCTGACTAATGAACTTCAATGAAGATAATAAAAAAATTGCAATATTATTCTCTGCATAATATTACAAACATAAATTGTACACACTCTATCTCAGCTACCATGCTCTCTGTACAAAGCGGGACTTAACTCCCAGGTCATAGGAACAGCTGAAGATATTCCTCCTTCTTCCTTCCACTGCTTTCTTGCTCATTCATTGTGCTTCACCCAATGCCCAGATGTTGTAAAAAATCTTAATGCAGATTTATCTCAGGAACATTTACAGAAATATTTACATTTACAGGTATCATCCCATTGGTTTACTTCCCCAGATAAGAAGCTACTAGAATCAAATTATTTTACTACTCATCTTTCTCTGTCCTGTCATAAGTACGTTTAACACAATCTACATGATGAATGTGGCCTCATGAAAAGTGGGAGGGAAAATTAATTTGGGGGATCTAACAATGAAAAGATCATTTGTCATTACTGTGCTGAGCTCTGCTGGCAAATAACTAGAGCCCTGCAATGTATTGTTAGACCCCAGTGGCTGCTGCCCAGTTTCTGCCCCTTTCTTTAACAAACTCCTCCTTCATAATGCTTCAGTTGGCTCTGAATGAAGGTTATTAGCAGTACTAACCAGCCAGAGTGGCAAGCTTGGATGCAGTGGGGGTGGGATGTGAATTTGTAAGAACTAATTTGTCTAATGTTCAGTAACAAAGGCAAAGCGTCTGTGGTGTGAATTAATATAGCATCAATCACTGACTAACTGCTTCAGCACATGTAATGAGAATATTCTCAGGCCAACCCCATGGCCTGTACAGACAGCTGGGGAGATAACAACCTGAATGGAACTTTTAAGGCAACTCCCATCTTCAAAGCAAGAAAGAACCTAAGGAGACTAATTATGGGGGTGTGTGTGTGTGTGTATGTGTATCTCTCTTTCTATCTGTATATACACACACATAAACATAAACTTAAACATGTAACACACTTTCAGAAAAAGCTTAGAATAAAAGTAGTTATTTCTACAAGTAATGCCTGGTACTTAGAAATATGTTCAATCGATTGTAAAGGTCCCGGTTGAATAGTCCTTTCCTTTTAATTCTCTCTGAACTGTTCTACCTTTTCTCCAGTAGATGTTTTTAATGATGTAGTGAGCTCATTTTGTTACAATTTTAGTTTGTATAAAAATAAAAAATACTTGAAAGCAGTTTCATATCCAGAAGAGGGTTTTTTTCCCCTCTCCTTCATTTGCTGATCACTTTAACAGCAGACACTGAAACATGCAATTGAATACTTTCNTTTTAATTCTCTCTGAACTGTTCTACCTTTTCTCCAGTAGATGTTTTTAATGATGTAGTGAGCTCATTTTGTTACAATTTTAGTTTGTATAAAAATAAAAAATACTTGAAAGCAGTACATTAAGTATAGTCACAATTTTAAAAACACATCCACTTTCCTGTACTATACAAACATTTACTGTTTGTATAGTAACAACCTCCCATTGTTTTCAAAACACACAAAAAAGTAAATACATTTTTGATGTTTAAAGGAAAATAAGAAAATCACCGCCAATTAAAAATGCATCTAGTCTGGGATCACCTGGAACCATTAGTGGGTGCACTGGGCAACTCACTGCACTGTCACCACTGGAAAGAACTAATTCTCTATATAAAAGGATTTACCATGGAGAGTTTTTGTTTAGAAAGACCAGAGAATCCAAAAGAACAAGCCAAAAAATTAACAAAGAATTTAGGAGAAGTAGAAGACAGACCTTTATTTTGAAGATGAAAATGAATGTACAAGGTTCACTGAATTCTGCATACTGATTGATTGCTCCAGCATAAGATGCCCAGAATATTCGATCATCAGCACTCCCAACTTGTGAAGGCTGCAGTGAAGCAATGAGGATATTTTATCTGGTATTGATAACAAGGAAGAAGACAGCCCTTCACAAGTCAGACATGCCAAAGAATAAGAAGTTCTTGCAGGTCATTACCAAAGCACTCTCTTCTTCCCCTCACTGCTACCAATTTATGTTATTGCTCTGTTAAATATCTTTCTGCCTTTAGTGTATGATAGACTTATAGACATCCAGAATACCTCTTAGATCAAACCATAGGCTTTCAAGGGTGTGCTGCTATCCAGTCTGAATGGCTTGTCATTTCACCCACCTTTTACTGCATACAGTAAAAAGGTCTCAACTAACATAAAAAAAAAAAAGTTAAAAACTGTGAATTCAAGGCAATTTAAAGACAATACTATTGTCTTTGACAGACAAGCCCTGTACTGCCATGACCCTGTCTCTAAGCCAGGGTCTCTAACCATGACCCTGTCTCTAAGCATGACCCTAAGGAAGCAACAGGAAAGAGCAAACTGTGGCCTAGAGCTTCTAATCAGGACAGTTTTGTGGAAATACTATGATGTTATATTTTGGGAAAAAAAAAGAAAAGAAAAAAGCTATAATATAACACTGTGAGATAACAAGTGGCCTGAAACAGAAAGCAGAATTCCAGCTGCCTTTTTCAAAGCAACAGAGGAGCTGAGGGGGAGCCATGGCTGCCTGAAGTAGTGTACAAGGAAAACAACCCTTTGATTTTTAGCACAGAAAGGATTAGCTGCAGCCATCCTCTCCCAACAGGCTTCAGTGTAACCCCTGTAAAAGGCTGAGGTTTGTGCTCTTGTTGACAAGAGAAACTGGAACTAATTGCAAGCGCAATTGCATTTAAAATCCTGTAGATAAACTGTGCATTTATCAGAACTAAAAAAAAATGTGTGTACAGGAACAGCCACACAGCATTCTGACCAAGCAGGACATCACTGCACTGGTTAAATTAAACACTGGTTAAATTGAACACTGAGAAGAAAAAGAATAATTTGTATTACTTAGCAGTGGAGTAATTACTTACTTGACAAGATCAATGGGGAGCTATTAAACACGCACCTGAAACAGTCCTTTACCATTTGCACATTACATAACCAGTTTTGATCATTTTTATACATATGGAGTATTAAACCTTTAGTTAGGTAAGGTACATATACACTTTTTTTATTGCTGGAGGAAGGCAATAAGGAATAATTATTTCATGTTAATAAAAAGTAATCCCTGCAAGTGCACACAGATTGTGGGTTTGTATGCTACTTGCATATGGGAAAACTACAGATAAGATTACATTTCTGTAACTTTTATGGGGAAAGATCATTTAACAGCCTTAATCAAAAGTGGATATGTCAACAATCCCAATGACAACAGATGTGAAAAAGTGAGTCACACATTCAGACATCCTAAATCACCAATGATTTATCTATTGTTGTTGTTGGGTTTTTTTTTTTTTGTTTGTTTGTTTGTGTGTTTTGTTTGGGGATGGTGGCTGGTTTGGGGGTCAGCTGAATGTGTGCAATTAAATCCAACTCCTAATCTGGTGAGTTATCTGTGGTGTGCAAGGCAGACACCATCCATTATCTAGCATCAGTGAGTGACAGTATGAATAGCAGTCTTTGCCAGTTAAAGCTGAGATAAGACCTGGGTTCTGAGAAAAAGTTCCTGCTCAATACTGATCTCTGTTTTTCTGGCCATCGGTTTTGGCAGTAAGACTGATTTAAAGATAAGACAGCAATGATGCTGGAGTTCTGCATAGAAAAATATCAGCAAGTCATCAGTTAATCTGTATTTATAAAGGCACCTATCAAGCTGATTTTTGTTTCAATAAGACCCAGTGCCATGTTTTTCAAATGAGTAACTTAAATATACAGAATTTCTTAAGAGTCAGAATCTGATCAAAGGCAGAATTATTCCGTGTTGAGTATTTGCATTCCCACGAGTTACTATTTCCATGAGTAACTGTCTGGTAACAACCCTCATCTCAACCTCATCTCATTTATAACTTCATTGCTGCCGATGGGCACATTTGCTGAACTTCAAGTAGCCCTCTGCTCTTAACCGAACTTTCCATCAGCCTGAACACTAAGCGTGCATATTTCTCTTCACTAAGGCTGCAGGAAACGTTGAACAGGACTGGAGACTGCTAGCCATGACCACAGCCGCCATGCAAGTTGTCAGGACATGCAGGTATCGGCTCTGCCCGCAGAACGTAGCCTTTCAGCACCACGGACAGCCGCGGGCGCCCTGCAGGCGCGGTGCCCCGGACAGGGCCACCCGCTGGCAACCAGCCCAAGGGCAATCAATCACCGGGTGTAAGCACCCTAAACACGAGGTCATTTTGAAACTCTTACTGAAATAGAAGCTTAAACTACACAAGCTATTTAATTTCCATGAGTCTTCCAGGAAAATAACTAACTGGGGGGCAAGTGACAGAGTCCTGGAATTGATTCAAAAATTGTTAAGTGATAGGAAGTAATGAGTAATGGCAAATGGCTCCCCTCAAACTGAAGAAAATGTAAGAGTGAATGATCTTGCAGCTTCTGTCGAGATGAGAGCAATTCATTAATGACTTTGAAAATGAGCGACATAGCAAGTTAGGAACTCTGGCAGTGCAAGTTTACTGTTTTCATTTGGTTGGGATTTTGTTTTGGTTTTGGGTTTTAAGTAAATACTTAAGTTTAACAATTATTATCTTCAAATAGCTGATACTAAAAGTAGCAAAATGAAATTTCACTTCAAAAAATGAAGCTAAATACGAGGAAACAGATCTCAGCGTACACTATGGAACTGTGAAGCAGGGTTTTTTTCAAAGGAGAAACTGAAAAGTGAACAAGCTTATTGCAGATATGATATATAACAAGCCATCATTCCACTTGCCTCTGGATATACCAAATACAGCAACTAGCCATTTTGTTTTCTAGTAAACATGTAAGAGAAAGCATCTGTCAAAATGACTGACTAAATTTAGCTTAAACAGACATAAGGTGATGCAAATTAGGAAAAAAAAAAACCCCTCCATGAACAGTCTACATAATTTGCACAGTGTATCACATACTGATCACCAGACAGAAAAAGATGTGTTGAAAGGACTGAAAGACCATCAGTTTCAGTAATTTTAAATTTATAATTACTCTGCAGTCATTAACTTAGAAATAAAATTCTGAGAAGACAGACAACATATTCTTTTTCTGCTACTCAATTTCTTTGCACCATGGGGAAAAATGACAAAAACATTTTGGCTACGAAAACATGCAGAGGGATACAGAACTTAAAAAAATATAGGCCTTAGATCATACAAAAAGTAAATGTTAATCTCTGTTGGTGTGTACAGTTAAAAAACCTATGTTAAATGAGGGGGAACACCAACACAGAAGAATAATTGATTGGTTCTAAGGCTGAACAAATAAACACAAGGGAATGAAACAAAGAACAAAGTTCAGAAGTTTAGAGCACCCAAAATGTTATCCAACTTAAAGGGACTTTCATACAGATAATTGCAATGAGGTAGGATTTACTTAAATCTGGTCAGGTTCCACTCTTTTTGGCACCATGCGAAATAAGTTTTAAATAGAAGAACAGTAAAGGCAGAAACAATATAAAGAAACATTTCTTTTACATAGCAAATGGAACTGGCTGTAAGACCAGGTCACTGAGATAAAAGCTACAGCTACATTTTTAAAAAGAACTGAATAATTTTATGACTGCTAATAACACTGGTAGCTATGCAAGCTAAGGTAATAAGGGTAATCAAATCTCATGCTTCAGGGTATAAGACAATGAACTGCAAGGTTTATAAAGAAATGTGTGCAGTGTCAACCAAATGGATAAGATGCATTAGCAATTTGGGAAGAGATTTACCTTCTTTTAGAATATCAAGAAATAGCCACTGCCAGAGGCATGGCACCAGACTACAGAGACCTGAGGTCTGATCTGCTGTGACAAATCCTTTGTTATGAATTTGGCTTTGATAGACAATAGAATCTCCTGAGCTTTACGGAGCTGAATTCAAATTAAAAGCACATGCTCTATGAAAGCATAGCTTGGAGGAAGGAACTGAAGGACAAAACTGTTAGCCAGTAATTAAGAGTTCTGTAGTGTGCTTTCTGGCAGCAATTATTTTAACATAATTCTTAACAGAGTCCATTAAAGAAGAAATGCCAATTAGCAATAGCTTATTGCACAACAAAACAATGACTACTGATATAATTTACTACCATAAACTACACAGAGAATTGACTGCTGAAAACAAGACTGGATGCTTAATTAAAAATGGGGGAGAGGGAGGAGAATCTACATGAAGTTAACATGCACAAGTCTGATGAAATTTCAGTTCCTACACAGACAGCTCAATTCAGAATCATGTTAAGCTACTCAGGCTACCCAAATTATTTAAAGAAACCTTTCAAACCAGAGTGAAACAATGAGATTTTGCATAAGTTTTTTTCAGATTATCTGTCAACCAGCCAGTTACCCATTTGGAGAGAGAGAGAAATTTGTAGGTACATTATTATTCCCAAACTCCACACCAACATGATCTCAGAGAAACAAAGCACAACTAATCTGGGTCCATTTGCAACACACAATTCACTGTTTTAGGGATTTCTAGGAATGTTACAAATGATTTATCAGAATTACTGACCTTGATTTTTAACCTGAGTCCTGTTTTGTCTCTCATTCAGTTATTCCATCAAAATGGAATCTAGACAACACAGGAACATACAACCAGTGTCGCACGAAGAAAATCAACAGTTGTGAAGGCCTTCCTGTGCGACAAAAGCCTCCAAAAGTGTATAATAGTGTGCTCTTTTTAAGCTCCTAAAAGTGAAATAAGAACTGCATGGTTAGTACAGATCTGCTAGTTGTCTCTGGTTTTTTAGTTCTGACAAACAAGAAGCAACCTCCATATACTCTTAACTCACAGAAAAGGACACAGCAGGAGGAAAAGAATTACCTTTAGGCTGGATATACCACAGTCTATCCCATTAAGCTGATAAAACATATCGTTACAGAAACCTGGTATGCAATGGCATTGATGCACTCAAAAAGATAAGAAAGATGAAAGGAGAAATGTAAGGTTCACAGCCATAAGAGCTGCACTTGTTTTGTAGTCAAGACCTTCAGCTACGTGGAAACACGGTTTGGCAGTATTATCACCTAAAAGATTGCGGTTTTCTGTAAGAAGACTGAAAGGTACGAAAAAAGAAAAAAGAAGAATTGTGCTCCTGCTTTCTCCCCGGAGCATGGAACAAAACTGGGATAAGAGAATTTTTTTATTATTATTTTATCTGTTGCAACATGAGAGTTAGAGACCATCTGCAGAGAGATTTCTCCATGAACTTTTGAGTGTAAGTCTGATGATCACACCTCCTTGCTTACTGTCCTGGGTTCAGCAGTTGCAGTCAGTTTTTCTTCTCTTTAGTAGCTGGTGTTTTGACTTGGCCCGGGAACAAGGCTGATAAGGCCGATGTTTTTGGTTGTTGCTGAGCGATGTTTGCCCTGACCAAGGACTTTGTGAGCCTTATGCTCTGCCGGGGAGAAGGGGGGCCGGGAGAAAGGAGGGACAGAACCCAAACTGACCAAAGAGGTATTCCATACCATAGCACGTCATGCCCAGGATGTAACTGGGAGTTATCCGGAAGGAGGGGGAACTTCCCGGTCAGGCTCGTTTTTCGGTGGGTGGTATCGTACCCTCTTCCCTTGTTTTCTTTGTCATTGGTATTATTGTTGGTGATAGCAATAGTGATTTGTGTTGTACCTTGGTTACTGGACTGTTGTTATCTGACCAGTGGGAGTTCTTCGGCCCATTTTCCCTCCCACTCCTCTGGGAGTGGGGGGGGGCAGGAAGGAGGGGTTGAGTGGGTGAACGTGCTGCCTGACTGGGTTCAAACTACAACACTTACTCAACTTCTAGGTTTAAGCCTTATTTTAGGAATGGAAACATGGAATCTAATCCTTTGGTTCCCTGTATCGAAACCAAGAGTTAATTATGTCTTGCCTTAATAAATTAGAAGGCAATCTTTGTTTTTTTAGAAAGAATATAACTCAACTGTGCTTTGTCTGTCTACTTCACAGTGAGCTCATTCTTCCTAAAGCCTCAGGTCGCATGCAGCACTACAGAAGATGGCATATATTTATATACGAACCACCTGATTGATCTGTTTTCAGTTTAGATGGGGTCTAGCCCTCCTCTGGAGAAAAACTGCCTTTTTTTTTTTTCCCTTTAGACACATCGGCAGTGGAACTTTAGCATGGGTCATGCCATAGATAGAAGTGAAAAAAGCATCAAACCAGAACTGGGAACTAAATAATGCTTATGAAGTACCTTACGTACCCAATTTGATTGCTACAGAAATCAAATAAGCACATACTTGACGTAGGCTTCTCAAATGACATATTCATCCCTTCCTCACTATTATTGTACCTAGTAGGTTAACTAACATGTCACTGAAAAAAACCACAGCTGAAAGATTCTTCAGATTTTTCATTTTTAAAATTGCACTAAAAAGATCTTTATTTCAGATTTAAGTTGGGGTTAAGCTCTGGAAATATCTGTAATATGTAAGTGCAAGTCCTGGGAGTTTCTTCCAAATCTGAGGTTTTCTCACTTTCTTGGTTTCTGAATCACCTGAACACCACAAGCAGTGTTCAGGTGATTCAGCTATTAGACTTGCTCCACAACTCTATTAATGTATACCGAATAGTTTTGCCACTATTTAGTAGTAAACATAGGGTTTATAAAAATAGAAGTTAGACAACTATAGGCTTACAACAAGTATTAAGATGTTACCACTATAAGCCTAGTGAACTAGTCATTATATCTGTGTAACAGCACACAGGATAGACACCCTGTACACTGATGTGATCACAGGTACAGCCCCTCTCTCTGTTTTAAATTGAAGGGTTGCTTCTAATGAGGCTGAAATTTTACTGAAATATAGACTACCACATAAACAGCTAAACAGAGCAGCAAGCTTTCCCCTATAAATAGGAGCTCTAAGCTATGATTATTCACATTATTTTATGATGATAGTTATTTACATTTCCCTGTATGGCTGTCTAGAAAAATGTTTTGAAATCTTAGTCAGCAAACACTAACTTGGGAAATCCAGTTCTGCACAAGACAAAGCTTAATGGAAATCAGACCGGGTTTTTGCTGGTAATTTAGCCCTAGTCATGTAAGGATGCATCAGACTAAGCAATTAAAATAGCACTGGGCTACTCAGAGAAAGGGCATTCTTACCAGAGATATTATAACTCAGAAATAAGTTTCTCAAAAGCCTTCTCAGAGATTTATGTGCTGTATTTAAGGAAACGCTTCTTTGAAGATTTGGCTAATAAATATGTTTTTATCAGACACCAAACATTTCACCTCTCCTGCATGAGCCCATCCCTCCTTGACTGTAAAAAGCATCAGAGGACAGTGTGTATTCAAAAACCTATTATTATCTCTAAAACACCATTGCATGTTTCTCTCTAAGAAGTCACTTCGGTGTTCTGCTTTTAAATACAGAACTATGTCCACAAAATTATATTTGAACTATTCTAGCTATACATGCAGTCTGACAAAGCTCTTTATTTTCTCAAGTGTCCACTATTCATTTTCTCAAGTGTGCACACTTTCTAAAGTGGCCACTGTAATTCTAATAATATATCATAGCATTTGCTTGACAGTAGCATAACAGATGAAAGCATAAAGGTGATGCATTGAACAGTTTTCACTTCCTTAAACTTGACCAACAATCTGCCTTTTGTCTATAGCAAACAACTTTCCACTCATATCACAGTGCAGAGGAACTCACTCATTCCTTTCCTTCACTCAGTCACTAGACTTTCCAGGACATGAAGAATTAGGGGTCGCCCAGTGTGGGAAGCCTTCAGCAGGCATTGTGTACCGCTTGCTTAATCTACCCAGACCTATCAGAGCAGCCAGCTTGGAAGCAGGTGTAGAAATGAGACATTTTGTGATATTCCCAATAAAAACAAAAGGCTGCTCTTGAAATCAGGCAATTCAGCTCAGTTACTTTAACAAACATTCTGCATATATTGCTATATTTTTCCTTACAAGCAGTTCTTAGAATTGAACCTTAAAACATAGATGCTTTCATTTAAACTCCTATGAGAAAACAGCATGTTACTCTTCCTTGTCAAATTTCCACAATTTGTCTTTTTTTAAATACAAAAAATTCTGAACTAAGGGTAGATATTATCACTGCCATATCTGGGATAAAATATTCCTTTATCCTGTCAAGGGTTGGCAAAATACTATACCACTAAGTCTTGCACTTCTGCTTCCAAAATAAAATGTAAACAATGCTGACTTTCACAGATGTAAGATACAGAAGTTCTATTCAAGCTATATCTGTAGCCTTGTACATATTATGACATCATAATGGCTACATCAGCTGTAATAAAAAATTAATTCCCTTGACATATATTACCAGTAAGTGCAGAGTAGTAAATAAATGATTCATGCAAGTTCAGTTACAAGGGTATGATGTCTATAAACGCTAAGTACCTGCAAGACAGCAACAGTAAAGGAAATGAACCCATGCAGTGTTAAAAATGCCTTCCAGCTAAGATTTCTGGCCACACCTTTCATCTCTTTTTACATGCTTTTTACATGTGCTTTACTCAACACGCTCATGGCAACTATCCACTGAAAGGTTACACAGAGTTTCTATCATTACTATGGATAAACCTAAAATTAGAACTAGGTTGCTCTTTTGCTGCAGAGGTGGCAAGAATTGGAACTCCCACTGGATTTTAGACTCTACCGCTGTCCTCCTGTGAATTAAATTACTAAGCCTTTAAAAAAAATCTCTGCCTATGCTAAATCATATAGATATAGCCTAAAACTAGTATATTTCATCTATATACCATATATGTTTTATGATTTTTTTTTTAAGTACATATAACATGACAAGACAAACACAGTTCCTTATACTTTACAACTGATTACAGGGAATTTACTGGCTTAGAGAACTAGAAAAGTCTCTCGGTAGGCAGGTGGTCAGCTCTAAATGACATATAGTTGATAATATTTAGCAAATGAGTTTCTAAGTCTAAATACATCTTACAAGACAACCATTTGAAGTCGCATTTTTGTTGACATTATTAGTAAAAAATAATTTCAGAATGGATTTGGAGTAACAGTTTCATTATCTTAAGCAGGTTTGCAATCGCCTATTCACCCACAAATGAAATAAGGACTGTCACGTGGAGCAAGCTCATCATCCTCCTAAATTTGCTCTCCCTCTCTACTAGGGGACAGTGCTAGATAGTTTAAGAGGTCTTCTAAGAGCATCAGAGTATGACTGACAAGTCATTGCCACATCTGGTCTTATCGCAGTATATGCCATTAGTTGGAGTAAAGACCATATCACATAGTTTAAATATATCTTGTGTATATATATAAATACATACAAGTATATACAGTTAAAATTAGTAGCAACCTTGGATATTTTGGATAGTGACTTAAGTAAGAAATGAAGTGTAGAACTTTGATAAACTCCGGGTTCCCACAATTTCCTAAGGAGCAAGCCACAGAGCTAAAATATACACTGCCTGAAAAAAAAAAAATCCTATCTTCATCTTGAATTTCCTACCTTCTGATCTTCCTTTGTTTTTTTATTAGAAAACCAGAATTCCCTGACCTACCTTCNTTCCCACAATTTCCTAAGGAGCAAGCCACAGAGCTAAAATATACACTGCCTGAAAAAAAAAAAAATCCTATCTTCATCTTGAATTTCCTACCTTCTGATCTTCCTTTGTTTTTTTATTAGAAAACCAGAATTCCCTGACCTACCTTCTCCAACTCATTCATTATTCTTCTCAGCTTGCCTGGGTTTTAAATCATGCAAAATTCCTCAGAACACTCATCAGTACTACCAATGGAGCCACAGAAATTTTTACGCCATGGATGAAGGTGTATTTGTATCTTTTAGGATTCAACTTTGCAATAAAGAGTGTGTTTTAATGTGTTCTGTATTACTGTGTATAATTGCATTTTCAATACAATTAGGAAAACTGACAATAAATTGTGAAATTCCCTGTTGTTCAGACAGAAAACTGAAGCCTCTATGTGTCATTGCAAGAGTCATGCTTTATAAAAGATTCTTGAAATGTCTTTATCCCAACCTGATGGGCAGATGCCTTCAGGGTGGATCAAAACTTCATAATGCAGCAAATGAGAAATGCAAATGTCAGTTTCTTATTTCCCTGTTATGTCCATGGAAGTAGAGAAAGTAATTTCTGTAAGTTGTCTAGCACAAGATTCTCTCATTGTGGTAATATAAACCAGTGAGAACGAGGACAGAGTTCAAAATAACAATCTGCAAGGAAATAACATACATATTTACATTCAGAGTATTTGAGTCCATAAGGGTGGAGGATTGACATCCCAAGGCCATTTTTGTCGTAAGCAATTATGAGGAAAAACACCTCTTCTAGGTTTGAGGCTTACTTGATATTAAAACACTATGAGACAGCTGCTGAACATGAATAGAAAGTTGCAGTACATTTTGTTCACTTCTTTACCATATGGCTGTAAACTATTCGAACTTACAGCATCTGCTACAAAAAAAATAAAAATCTCAGAACGACAAACCTTTAAGCCAACATAAGTGGAAGCTGCTAGATCTCTTGCCTAAAAATTACACACTTGAGTATGCAATTCCTCTATACCATACGGAAAATTTGCTGGGAAACATTATTCATAAAATATCAATGCAACGTTATTTATTAATGAATTTAAAAGTGATACCATCCCCTCCCTCCCCCCCACCCTCTTTTCACACATCTACAACTTGGTTCTAACCAAAGATGCCAATAAAATATGAAGAAGGCAACTGTTCTGAACTCTCCCTTATTTTACAAGCACTTCGTATACAACAGCCAAATGACCTAAACTGCATGGCAATGAATGGTTGTTATACAAGAAACATGCATCAGGATCTCTGCCAAATTTTATGTAGCAGTAATAACAATGTTGTCTGATATACATATTTCTCCTCAACTCTTAAATAGATATAAACGCTGATCTTTATGCTCACCTCCCCTGAAAATTGTACCATATTGCAGCATTTATCTTTACGGATTCCTGCAGCGATTTTTAATTTCCTCTTTTTTTTCCCCTTTCTTTTTAAAGCAGTAAACACTACTGTATAACTGTATTAAAAATAGATATACCCTATTAACTTAGACCACATGTGAAAACAAAAACCAATGCTATCAATAATGCACACTGATGTTACATTTTTATTTTTTTTATCATAGAAGAAAGTAGTAAATTTTATATGGGCTTCATTTTTTGTTTAGTACTGTGATTAACTTGATGTTCTTCTAAGAATATGAGGCACCTAAGTTTCCTTGCAGAGATACTCGGAGAGATCACATAAGTGGCTTTTTCTTAATTAAGTATTCTCCATACAAGTTCCAACATACGCCATCAGATCCACAGAGTTAATAAATGCACAAATACAGATATCAGCCACTCTAAAAAGCACATTTACTACAACACTCGTGTTCTTAACAAGTCCATGCTTGGCCTATGGGACGCAGCTCACGATTCAGAATTACCTTGGATTCTCCAGGAACTTCTTTGCACAAAATGTGTACATGGTGCTACACCATACCCTCAATTTGTCAGTGTTCCACAACTGTATCTCCTGTCACTGTTTCCTTACAAGGATACAGGACTGGGGTTATGAGAAGGTTACCTGTATTCAGAGAAGGAAAGGCAGTGCTGTCCACACACCTGTCTCAATAAAGATGCACCAAGTCCACTCAAAACAGGATTCTCACTGCCACTTATGGCAATATTGCATTTCTGAATCCAAAATCTGAATTACAGTTCTGCTCCAAAAGTCCACACTTAGATTCTACAGAAACATAGTAAAAACAGGTCCATCCCTAAAGAACCTGCTCCTGTAACACATTGTAGGATTAAGCATAATATCTGAAATATCAAATACAGCTTTCTTTTTACTCAGAACTAAATGACATCAAGCACTCACTACTCCAGTGGAGACAGAACATGCCTCTGCAGATTTGCTTTTAGAGGATGTGCCTCCTAGGGCTCCCTAGAATGGTCAGTGAGAAGGAGTTGAACTTAATGGCTCTGATGCCTGTTCTAGAGGAGCTGCTCTCCATCTATTCACTGTAGAGGGAAACTACAATGATCAGTCTCACTTGGTGAATATCTAATGTAAACATGTAACATGAATAGGTATTACTATAGCTTGGAAAGACCACTGAATGAAGAGGGTCAAAATATCTTAGCAGATCATGGCTACAGAAATCTTCATCCCATCTTCATTCCTTTGTTCCATAAGTACTTTGTTCCATAAGCATGTGTAGCTTAGGGTTTCCCAGAAGAGTCTATATAACCGAATAAAAACTTAATGTTATTTTAAAGATGCTCTATCAGCTGGATCAGCCAGTATGCTAAATCATATCCCTCAGAGCTTTTTCTCTGTCAATTATTTCATTTCTGAATTGTTTTTCCTAACACTAGGCTAGCTCTTTCAGTCCACATTGTACTTGTATAGATGGAATTAAGGCAGTAAGAGTAAGCCTAACAGATTTACCAGGTGTTTTTGTTGCCTTCAGATTCAATGAACAAGTTCTTCACAAAAGAATACTTTAAAATTTCCATTAAAAGCATCTGAAACTAAGATTTACTGGACAGATGTGAAAGCTAAGCTTCCAAACAGCAAACATCTGGCAATATTAAGGCCAGAAATATTTCAGGGGAAATAAATGGCTCTAGACTGGATTTTTCACATGTTGGCATTTGTGTTCAGATTGCCCAATGATTCAACTAATCTTTTTAATGGCACCTTGCAACAGGCAATTGCAAAGGTGATCCCGCTGTTGCTGTAATAGGCAATCTGACTCCTGTCTGATATGGCGGTTATTTTCTGTACCATCATTATATCTGTAAGGGTATAAGTTTTGAAACCAGCAGTTTATTGCTACAGATGACCTGTCTCAAATGTGATAGATATCATTCTCTCATGCCCACCAGATTTGCATCTGTATTTCCTTCTTATCTATTTTTCTCTTGCATCTCAAAGCGACCTTTTACATTAGTGCTATTCAATATGGCAGAGCTTCACATTAAAACATCAGTATTGCAAGTGTGGATGTGCCATGCAGTTCCATCTTTGAATAAAATATGCCAGTATCTTACTAAAATAAGTTTCCGCCACTGGAAATAAACACCAAAAGCAATACGTTTCCATACTGCATTCCTTTTATTTTTCAGAATCCCACTTCTGAAGAAAAGATAGCAATTGACTGATTACTTCGCAACCTCACTGAGTTTGATAGAGTCATGCTGTGATAATGGAACTATCAATGCAGTTATAATGTACTTACACTCTGTAGATAGCTGTTTCAAATGGAGCAACATTTCCTTCCAGCCTAACACTTCTCTGCAAGGCTGGAAGGCCTGGTAAAAATTGAATACATACGTTTAGAAAGAGCAAGTTACAAAGAGGTTTCCCTGACATCCTTTGTGCTATATTAAATACTGCCAATTCCACATCTGTTTTTTTTTCCATTTCATTTTCTCAATTAACAATAATGTTTAAACTGATTTTCACTGGAGAAATGCAAAGTAATAAACATCTTTCATGTACTTCCTTCTTCATATTACTTTAAGAAAATAGCTAGTAATGAGTAAATGACCATGTTCCATATTATTAGGATGCTATACAGGTTAGGATTTTTATATAGACCTATTTCACACAGCAGTCCAGCCAGTCTGTATCACGAGGATACAAATGATATCACAAAGGTAC
This sequence comes from Agapornis roseicollis, assembly GCA_002631895.1. NCBI lineage: Eukaryota > Metazoa > Chordata > Aves > Psittaciformes > Psittacidae > Agapornis > Agapornis roseicollis. The sequence goes on along the minus strand of NDXB01005919.1, from coordinate 32,291 downwards.
TTACTTAGTTGTACAATATCATGACAAATGGTAGCATTTACATGTGCATGAATAGCGGACAGATCTAAGACCCAGCCTCACTGTCTAGATCTAAAACACACTCAGCCTCCCCCACCCCCTCAAAAAAATAAAAATAAAATAAAAAAAATACCCCAACCATCCCAAAATAAAACCAAAAAAACAAACAAACAAAAAAAAACAAAACAAAAAAACAACCCAAAAACCCCCCACCAAATCAATATCCAGACAAAACAACCCATAACCAGTCTTACTTTTCTTCGTTATTGCAAGGGGTATGGATGGCTCAGCTTACATCTAAACAACCGCACTCTCTTCATCTCCAGAAATAGTGGGTTAGTGAGTTCATTCACCATGACCACTTGGAACAATGCCTGTTTAATAAGTGAGACTGTCTGCTAGAATGCCAGTTGGCATAGGCCAAAACCGTGCCATGTAACAGTGAAGAACAGTCAACAAATAAATGGCATGCACAATCATGGCACAGTGCTCAAGCCATAACCATATTTTCTTCACTAATGCAGTCATAGTGGGGGTCACAGAAATCTAACAGACATAGCTTTAAATTCTTTTGACACATAAAGAAATAAACAGGCAACACAGACGCACCTATCTGCATCTCTCAGTATGAAAGCATGATTCAAAGCCTATCTTAAACACCTGCATTACTCCAGTCTACCCTTTATCTTTTAGGTGCCTAAATAAGCAATGTACTCATCTAGGCTTCACAGCTAGTCTGTGGAGGGAGAAAGGCATCTGTGGAGATTATTTTCTGTTTACCTCAACTACAGTGCTCTAGCAGAGATGGCTGTTGCCTTAGAGACATTTACAGGGAGCCTAGTTTAAACACGTTTCAAAACAATGCCTCAATTTGGCTTGTGAAACCATGCAAAAGAAACCATGGCTCAACAAAACTTAAACTTTTTTGAAAGCCTGATTTACAGTCAGGTTCACTTTTATCTCACTAGCAACTCACAGCGCATCCAGTAAAGCATCTTCAACGTAACAGTTCTAACAGGCCATAATGTAATCTCTTTACAACACACACACACCTACAAAATAGGAAGTAGATCACTAGCCCAAGAGAACAAGCCTGCACAGATAGTGTACAGCCATGGGGGAAAAAAATAGGTAGACAAAACTGTGTTCGTAAGTTGGATGTTCTCAGGTTGACCAGGCCTGGTGATGGCCATTGTACAGTATATAATGAAGTAACTGAAGTTCATTGAGAATTTAGAGAGAATGGAGAGCTTTGAGACAAAAGGGCACACACAGCACATGACTTTACAAATGGAAAACAGCCATTGGAAAGGAATGCAAAGCAGTCACTCTACTTTCAGCAACTGGAAAGGTACTGAAACAAATTATTAAACAATAAATTTTTGAAGACTTTAAGGACAGTAATGTGATGAGGAACAGACAACATGGATTTTCCAAGAAGAAAACAGTCAGGCCAATCTCATTTCTTTCTCTTTAGAGACCAACTGTCTACTGGATAAGGCAGGCATTAGATGAGATATAGCCTGAATTCACTAAAGCTGTTGATGCTATCACACATGACATTCCTAGGAGAAAAAGAGGGAACTACGGTCATAACTGAGCTGCACACAATTTAAAGCATAGTTGGCTGTACTGCATCAAGCTGCAAAAAGATACAAAGGATTTGTCTCAAGTCCTGGAAAATCTGCATTTTTCATGAATGATCTGAATGACAGGATAGTTGTATGTGTATAAAGCCTGCAGATGTTCCTCAGTTGACACAACTGTATGCAGTTCTAAGAACAGCTTTAAAAATCAGAGCAACTTTGGTGAAGGGGACAAATGCACATGCACACAAATATATTGGGAACAACTTGCTAGACACCAATACTACAGAAAGTCTGGGGTAACGGCATGGCATATTACCAGAAAAAGAAGAGGGACAATAATAGCCTTCCAGTATGGGAAGTTGTTACGGGCAGGTTACTATGAATTGTTTCCTGTGTTCACTGATCATAGGACAAGCCGCTATCATTTTAATCTGTAATTTGTGAGAGGGGACTAAGGAAAAAACCTAAACCAAACAAAACAACAACTTCCCTATAAAAAAACCCTACCATAGGTATGATAACTCTTTCCAATGCTATTTACTCTAGTGAGATTGGGAAGAATCTCATCACAGGAGGTTTTCCAGACTGCTTAGTATATGTCAGAGATGGTGATGTGTCTCATCCCTATCTTGCAACAGAGACCTGAATGAGATAAACTCTTCAGGCCTCTTCTGCGCTTCCATATCCTAATACCTCATGAAAGTAAAAGAAGCACCATGGACCTTATGGCTCTTCTTAGACTGGGCTTTCACTTAGGTTGTATATGTGTCATCATCATCATCTTAATTCCTTTCTTTCCTTTTTCCCTCATGGCAAGCCAGTGGAAAAGTCACATTTATATGTGCATTTTCAAACCACCACTAACTCAGTATTCCATTTTAGCTGCAGAGGGTCACTGTGTAGGTACAGGAGTATACCATAAGGCACAGTGGCAACTTGTTAAATTTAGCTGGAAGATAAAGTGAGTTGTGGGTTTGGTCTACATTAAGAATTAATGAATATACTTGACTGCAGGATCAAAAAAAATACACAAAAATCCTTCAACAGCAAATAAGTATAAAGTCAGCAAGGAAATTAATTGAAGCTTGCAGCATTTCTCTATTCACCTTGCACTTAAACAAAAGGCTTTCGTTTTATGGGTATCAGATTGGAGCTTCTAGAAGGAACTCTTCCGTGAAATTTATGTGAAAGCTTATGGCGAAACGTTCATGCATTGCACTGTTGGGTTGTTTTTTTTTTTCCAGATGAAAATATCTATGTTAAACTTCTGCATTTATAGTAATAAATATGTATACAGTGAAAACATTAGGGTGTTTATCTGCTCTGTGACGGATTAAAAACATGCTCTGAACAAACAGCTAGGAAGACTGATCCTGTGCCAGCCACATGTGAAGAGCAGGAGCTCACCTGCTTCTCAGTCTTTTTTACAGGGAAGTGGGGAGAGGGCATCAGGGTAGTTTTAAAATGGAATATTGATACATGCTGAAGAACAAGGAACTAAGGGAAAGGATTTCACGCATTTATGACAGCTGCCACAATATCCTACTATTTTCTGACTTAGTTGAAATTGGACAATAAATCAATAAACCTCTAGCTGATTGCTACCTTCAGTGAAATATGATGAAGCATAATTTAAAAGGTGATTTTTAGGGGCAATTCTCTGGAGCTTTTATGGCACACGTTTGAGGTTTCCTTTTTTTCCCCCCCCATGAAATATGTTTCAAATCTATGTGCAAAATTAGGAAAGTTTTCATCCAGACAAACTGCCTTTGTCCCTCTCTTCAGCTGCTTCTGTTTTCAGTCATATCAATATTATTTTGGGGCACTATTTTCAAATTTGAAGTCATACTGACTTTCACTGGAGAGATTATAGTACAGAAAGCAATGCTGTTCATGGATGCAGCTCACCGAGGTCCTGCCTTCACCATACTTTTTATGAGATCTCAGCACCCACATGATTCATCCATCAAACCAGACACTTTGTATTCTGAAATCGAGGTCATTGCAAAAATCCCTGAACTCCTTTCCTACAGAAGTGAAAAAAAAAAGAAAAGTTATATTGTATTTTGAAAGTGCAGTTCATTCTCTTTCAATGTTTTAAGTGGTTTGTCGTATAATTTCATGGGCTGGCTGCTGAAGAACTGATCAGGTTAACATTTTAAACACGACCACTCAAAGTGATCCTGTGCAGTTCTGCTGTCCCATCACATCCTTCAGTGCTTTAAGCAGATAGGTAAATTTTAGATTTACATTTTAACTGTGTGCCATAGTATTTCAAAATTATATTCCAAGGTCAAAATCAAATAAAATTATCTTCATAAAGATTCATGCCGTTTAGAAATGAGAATATAGTTCAGCACAGAACAGACAGTTCAGGTACTTAAAATCCAGCTGAGCCCTCTGCCATGCTTACACATACCTTTAAATATGTCCATTTACAGTGTAATGCTATCTTCACTTTTGAACATAACTTGCCCTGATCCAACCTCATAATATATTTGATAATTTCCCCAAAAGACAATCTAGATCTAGCAAAAATTCATTATGTTGCTCCATGTATAGCTATAGCCATGAGTATAGAGATGTCTTTTCTGTCCTATACTTTGTCAAGATTACAATTTGATTTATCAAGCAATCTCTAGATTGACTTGGTTAAGTACTTGTCAGAGTATTAGCAAAAGTTGGACTCAATTCAAGCTCCAGCTGCTTTAGTCAAGGCAGAGTCTGAAAGCTTTCATTTCAGGTGGTAGTAAGAGAAAAGTAGTAGAGACCTGGCAAAACCAAAAATCAGCCGTCTACTATCTTAGCCGAGAATATTAAATATAGCAAAACAGTGGCAAAGAAAAAAAAACCATTAACAATACAGAAAATAAACTCTGATTAAGAAATGAAGGTTTCTGCTCTAAATGTACTGACAGGTGTGATGGAAGTAATTCATTAACTGTAAGATATGAAGGAGCTGTTATATGGGTAATTTTGATCGTTCTCTGCAATGCCCCATGGCTTTAGAATATTTGAAAATCAAAGTCAAACCCTTAAAAATGAATCCCAGCCTTAAAAAAGAGCAAAGTTTCTAATAAGCCACCAGTCTGGATTTACAGTAATCCACAACTTCATTCCAGAGAAAGGGTGGCCAATATTTCCATGGACATAAGTAACTTCTGAGTTTCAGATCAGACAATCAGCACAACTGAAGAAATGCAGACAGCATACACAAGTGACATGACACACAAAACAACATCAAGCAAGCCTGTGGCTTCTGAAGGCTGCTACGATTCTGAAACAATTTGATTCACACACTCAGTAGTCACTGGCCACCTTTGCTCAAAGTTATCAGACAGAATTTGCAGAGTAAAGACATGGATCAATCCACAGGGTCAGATTTACTTCATGAAAAAATGCACAGGAGAGGATAATTGCACTTGTCTTCTGTATTCTCTTCACACTCACCATCCTGATTACTTTAATATTTTATGAAGAAATTGTAAAAGGGTATTAACATTCTTCTGTATGTAATGCTATGCTGACAACCAAAAGGTATGACTTAACTGATAGTGGAGTTTTAAAACACTTCAGTTAAACAACAGCAAGATGTAGGGGTTGCTCTATTTTGGTTTTAACCAGGTTAATATATAGTATTTCATACACCACAGTAGTTTTACTACTAAGTTTTAATATTAATACAGAACTTATAAGCACAGAAATGAAAAAAAAACCAACAGAATAAAGAACAGAAGAATAGAAGAACTGAAGCTGCACTGTCTCTCACTGTATAGCTGTAGTTTTGGCTTTGTAGTGGCCAGTAAATCCTATTTCTCATGAAAACATGAGCAACCTCCTTCAAGTCATTTGCAAATGGCTTGGTGCAAAAATCTGCATAGCACACAAAAGTGAAAACATCCATCTAGCCAGCCACCAGCACATAAAGGGAAAAGTGTCAGTTTTATCTGCGTAATGTCAGCATCAGTGAAACACAGTATAAACTGAAAGCACATAATCACATAATGATTTCTCAATGTACCAGGGACCAGTTTTCAAATTAAGTAAGAGCAGATGGAAAAGCAAACTGCTCAAATACAAGGTAAGATGTTCCATTTTAGGAAGACTTTACCTAAACACAAATTTTTACCTGTTTAAATAAATTAGTTCAGCCTAAACCACTGTAAATCCATATTCAGCATCCTGTGTTTTACCCTTTTTGGATCTTGGGGAGAAAAGGGGCATCATTTGTTTAGCAGTTAAACAGTCAGTTGGCAGCCAGTTTTCCCCATTCTGTCCACCAAATTCTGGTTGGGTAGGCACGGCCAAGAACTGTGCAAACAAAATCCACAAACAGCTGGCTGTAGAAGACCAGGAAAAAATGGCATTCCTTACACCTTGCCACAAGTCGTAATCATACACTCAACATTGTAAAAATGAACACAAACAAAAAGCAGCAGGACACATTGCAAACATGTCAACTAACTGGAGGTGTTCCAGCATGCAGGACCCTAGTCAGATGCTGCAGTGGCCATTAGAAATGATCTAATACCAAAGAAATATGAATAATGCTACAGCTAAGACTGTTACTGCTTTTTGCATGTTGATGGCTTTGTCATTACTCTTCCTTATCTACAGAAATACTGATACTGAAGCAACAGGACATGAATGCGTGAGAGACACGGAGTGCTTTTCTCTCCCAGCTTTGACAGGAGGTTTCAGAACAGGAAATGTCACAACAGCCATTTCCTTCTGAATTTCAATTTTCCATCAGAAATAGGAAGGGAAGAAACATGTTTTCAAGATTCATCTGCTTCATGCATGAGCAGAAAGCCAACATTTAAAGGCAGGCACAAAACAGTCCAAATACTGCAGTCCTTCAGGCACTTCAAAAATGAGTGATTGCCAAACCATTTTGAATGTTCTGTCTGGAGAAGAGATCTCCATTCTTCTTTAAGATTTTCTAAGAATGGCTATGGAAGATAAGCAAGAAACAATAGTTCAAAATAGCATCAGTCAACAGACCGACTAATGTGGATGGTGAGAATTTCATGAAGTATTTGAGACATAACATATTCAACGCAAAGTTTTTAATAACCACTCCAGAGATTTCTGCATGTATCTTCTAAAATAAAGGTATGGGCTCTCAGGGACTCTTCACAGGCTCTGGGGTTTTCATTTTGGTTTTCCCCACTCCTTCAACTCTCCATATTCTTAATATGGCACCTGGCTAAAGGAATCTTTTTATGGGGTCAATTTCAAAGAAATCATAATGATCACTGTGGAAGTTGAAAACCTATTGGTGTTTTTCCTAAGGCAAATGCTACATATAACAAGGTGTGTATAATAGATTTTAATTTTAACTAGAGTTTTTATAGAGCTATTGCAGTTGCAAAACCACTTCAATTGTGAAAACATCACTAGAAACTGATTGTCACTTTTGGAAACTACTGAAACAGGTCATAGGATCATAGAATCATATAAGAGTTAGGGCTGGAAAGGTTATGTCACCATTCAACTGCTTTGAATGGACACTACTTAGATCCCAAGATCTTTCAAGAACGTCTGCACAGAAGAGGTGTGCACTTAAGGTTCTGGCTACCTTGCAGAATTGTACCATTTGAACTGAACTGATTGTGCTGGACTAGGCTAAGTAGAAATGTCTACAATGTGGGCATTAGTAATAGATCCACTGAATGACAGCTTCCTGTCCATGCTGAGCTCTGTTCAATCATTTTTTTACTACAAAAGTAATTCTCTAACTTTTAACTCTGCCATTACTAGTCCAACTTCCACAGTTGCAGGCCTAGCAGATACTGAAGTATTATGTGAGCTCAAACGTTCTCCTAAGAGAAGAACAGGTTAGATAACAAAAGAATGGGGAAGCTTAAATAGAAGAGCCAACTGAACCCTTGCAGCAGCCTATGTCCGCATTGGAGCTATGACCAGACAGGACCAAATGATAAGGAATAAATAGTTCTTACACTTGTAGTAAGTGTTACAGTATAGCACTTTTTCACTTGAAAATATAAAACATACTAAAGTCTTAAGTGAAAAGGCACTTTATACACCAGTGCATTTCCCTGAGACTGAGGGGTGATCTCATCAATGTTTACAAATATGTAAAGGGTGAGTGTCAGGATGATGGAGCTAGGTTTTTTTCAGTGATGTCCAGTGATAGGACACAACTGGTGT
>NDXB01005919.1:0-24402 GCA_002631895.1 Agapornis roseicollis | reverse complement strand
TTTTCAGTGATGTCCAGTGATAGGACAAGGGGCAACTGGTGTAAACTGGAGCATAGGAGGTTCCATGTGAACATCAGGAGGAACTTCTTTACTGTGAGAGTGACAGAGCACTGGAATAGGTTGCCCAGGGGGGTTGTAGAGTCTCCTACGTTGGAGATATTCAAGGCCCGCCTGGACAAGTTCCTGTGTGATGTGCTCTAGGTCCCTGCTCTCAAAAAGGGGTTGGACTAGAAGGTCCTTCGAAGTCCCTTCCAACCCTTAGGATTCTGTGATTCTGTGCATAGTTAAATGATACATTATATTTTGATGGGTACAGGAAATAAAAACAAGTCTAGTCTGTGCTTGCCTCATGTCTTAAGTGGAAAATTGTTCTTTTCCTAACACTTCTTTCTGCCATTCTTCATTTCTAAATCTCCACACTGTGTAAACTACAAAGAATGAATCCCTTGTCATGGAGCTTAAACATACTGGCACAGACATTTAGGTTAAAATACTCTTTTTAGCAAAAGAAAGATCTATTATCAAAACACAAAATATACTTTACTGATAATGCTTCTTCACTAAGGGTCTCACATCATCAAAAGCTTTAAGAAACTCCCATTACCCCCTACTTACACACAATACTAGCTATAACTCCGTTGGGTCACTGTGCTTTCACAAAGGCAGTGCTGAAAGAGCTTGGAGAATCCAGAGCAAGAGAATGCAGAGAAAGAGGAACTAGGAGAAAAAAGTTAAAAACCAACTGACTGCAGAAATTAATTACAGAGATATAGCCTAAGCTTCTTCTTTGCACTAGGATACATTTAGAGATCTTGCAGTATTTCTGAAGACTTTGGAAGTAGTTTTACCAAAAGAGATGGAAGAACAGAGGTTTTCAACTCAGATTTTTGAAAAGAGTACTGGGGATAATTAATGACTCCTTACAAGAACCATTAAGCAACATGCCAAGAATGAGTTGTAGTAGAAAACATATAAAGTTGGGGTTTGTTTCGGTTTTGGGGGTATGATTTGTTGGTTTGGGGGTGGGTTTTTTTGCCTTTTTTTCTGTTTGTTTTCCCCCATAAAGCTCCATCTGCTTTTGAATCCAGAAAACTGAAAGCCAAAATTGACTTGAACCATGAAATGGTAGGGTCACCTTCCACTAGATCAAGTTGCTCATCCAACCTGGCCCCATCAACCTGTTCATCAACTAGGCCCCATTCAGCCTGGCCTTAAACACTTGCAGGGATGTGGCAGACACAGCTTCTCTGGGCAACCTGCTCTAGTGTCACATCATTCTCATAGGGAAGAATTTTCCTAAATCTATCCTCTGTCAGTTTAAAGCCATTCCCCCTTGTCCTGTTATTACATGTTCTTTTAAAAAGTCTCTCTTCAGGTATCTTGTAGGCGTCCTTTAGGTACTGGAAGGCTACTGCAAGGTCTCCCACGAGCCTTCTCTTCTCCAGGCTGAACAAGCCCAGGTCTCTCAGCCTGTCTTCATAGATATGCTTCAGCCCTTTGATTGTCTTCATGGTCTTCCTCTGGAATTGCTTGAGCAGGTCCACATCCCTCTTGTGTTGGAAACCCCAGAGCTGAATGCAGTACTGCAGATCGGGTCTCATAAGAGTGGAAGAGAGGGGGAGAATCACTTCCCTCAACCTGTTGGTCACGCTGCTGGTGATGCACCCAGGATATGGTTGGTTTCTGCCTGCTCATGTTGAGCTTTTCATCAACCAACACTCTCAAGTCCTTCTCAGGGCTCCTCCCAATCCAGTCTCTGGTCAACCTGTATTTGGGTATGGGATAATGTTTTTCCCTGTAGGTTGACCTTCTTTTAACTGTCAGCCATAAACCATCAGATGATTTTAGTTACTTCTCCCATTTGGGTGGAATGGTTTAGTGTGAGGTGTCCCTGAAGGTGAAGGGGGGGCGGGAGGGTTGGAATGAGATGATCTTAGGGTTGGAAAGGACCTTAACTTTTCCATGATTCTATGATTTACATCCAGTCATATATTCATAAAAACTTAGCATGCACCTGGATGTCTTGCTTTGAAACCCTTCTCCCCAATTTTCCATCAGGCAGCACTTATCCTGACACTATGATATTCTTAAATTTGAGGAACTGCTATTTTTTCCAGGGAGGTTCTGCAGGTTAAGGCATCAATGCAGTTCCTGGTATCAAAAAGCTCATTGGTGACAACAAATATGCTTTAGGTCTTAGGGACGCATATGGAAAAACCCTGTTTTCATTGTGCTTATACCTTCCCTCTTGCACTGCATTTTATTGTGAAGACTATACATAGCAAATAGGCTATTTACAGTTTGACAAAGGCAGCTGAAATGGAAAACACACATTAGGAAAACCCAAATGTGCCCAAGTGCCAAACTCTTCAAACTCCAGTCTGAAGATTCCAGGTGTTTTACTCTCTGTAACAGCTCTACAGAGCACCTGTAAGAACAGGTCTGCCTGTGATAAAGCTGTTCACATGAGATAACACTCTGAATCTTCAGTTTTCAGCATTAAAACTTGTATCACTGCCTTCTTTTTTTGCAGCACTGCATTACTCTGAGTGACACAGAAAATGAACAGACAGACATGAAACACTTGAAAAATGAGTTTTAAGAGAACAAATGAGATCAAAGAACAGAGTCTACATCATGTTTTGTTGAAAGCACATTCAGCTATTACATCAAATGGTCTATGTCACATTCTGCTGTAATTTCCAAAGCAACTTCTTTCTGTCAGGGATGAAGCATTTCTTACACTTTGCAATGTGTTATGATAAAGTCAGCCTGATTTAAAAGATCAATTCTTGTTTCACCAAAAGCCCACAGCAATAACCAGGACTCAAAATGTGTTAGCTATACAGAAGCCATTAAAAGGTATCCTGAAAAGGAAAATTGGAAACTGTCAAGCAAACTACTGTGGCAAAAGTTTCTAATGAAGGGAATGAATGCTTCAAAGCCAGCTCAGTAACACTGTGATCATGCAGTGAGATAGCAGGTGCAGGCGGGACCTGTAGGTGCAGGTTAGACATACGGGCTCTGCCAACAAGCACCTTTGCACGCTGGACTGAGCACACCAGTGCTCATACACAGCATGAAAGAGACAGCCTTGGCCCCAGCAGATCTTTTAACCAACCCAAATACAGCTTTTTTCCCATTTTCACTAACAAGGAAATTGGTGTTTATTTCGATTGAAGATAAATCAAAAGGTAGGAGAGGAATCTTCAGAGAGTCCTTGAAGCTTTAGGGATATTTTCCCAAGTATAGGGAAATGATGACTGACAGTTATTGATAGAATCACAAAGATTTGCAATGATGTCTAATTTTTCTGTGCATCAGCTTCCCTTTATTTTCAGAGAAAGTTCCATACACCAAAAACTAAGAAAGCTTGCTCTGCAAATTCTTTATTTATCAGACAAGATGGACTACAACATTTCCTTGATTCCATCAGATTCTCCTCTCAAAACTACACAGAACTTTGAGAACGAAATTTCAGTTCAGGCACATGGCTACTAAAGTCCAAACAAAATTGCAGTATAGTGACTAGGGCAGGTTGAGAAGAAAACATGAGTAAGAACACACTGCCAGAACTGAAAATGGGTAAAGGCATGGCACAAGTTACAGCACACCACTGCCTTGAAACACCCTTCCCCAAACAACTGTGATTGCTTTTCCACAAGAAAAAGTACACTTTTTTTGTTAAATACACTAATGGAACTGCTTATTATGATTTAAGTGCTAAACAAGAGAAAGACCATTAGTCACAACATTGAGTAATCGCATTAAAACTTCAATTTGCAAGAAAATCCTTTTAAAGTTATTGCCATTCTTTAAAGTACATGATACTTTTCATGAACAATTCCAGAGTAAAATATCACTAAATTACTTGAAGCTGGAAGGCTTACAGCTACCATAAATATGAGACTAATCACACCATCCACAGCTCTGTAAGAAGAGAGCAATTATTCTAAAGGGATGTAACTCAAGAGCAACAAAATCTTCCAGAGAAAACTTCAGCTGAGGTCTGGGCACTGTAATTTTAGTAGACAGGCCAGAGTACAGAGCACTGCATGTACCAACACACAGAAAAAACCTAGGGGTTGCTGTTCTTCATGGAAAACATACAGAGCCAAACTATTCCTATGCGCTGTGTTGCACAGATCACACATGCTGAGGAATACACCAAGTACATAGATGTACCCTAGAGGAGGGAAGCACCTGGAGTATGATGGGCAAAGTACAAAGGGCAAGGCAAAAGGAGTCACAAAGCCTCCATGTAAACAGTGGGAGCTCCCCACTCTTCCTGCTTTTCTACAGATAGCAGAAAGATCTGATGCTCTATGCAGAACCTCCCTGTTGTCTCCATTGACAACTGAGCAGTGATAGTGCCTGTTTGGCACTAGTTCCCTCTGAAGTGCCACTGCCCCCCTCCAGCAGCATCCCAGGCATGCAGCAGCAGCAACGATGTGTAAACCCAACCATTCTTTGGGATTGGTTCCAATAACTTAAAGCAAACTCTGCAGTTGAGAATCATATTCCACGAAAAGATAAGTCCACAGATGAGGAAACAGTGAACAGCAACTCTGGAAACCCAGCGTTTGCCATTGCCAAAGCACACTACAGTCTGCAGATGGAAGACCTTGCCAAAGACATGAAAAGGGAAGAGAGGTTGTGGTCAGAGTACCAAAGGCAGAAGTGAGCACCTGCAACACTTGGTAGGCTGCTCCTATCAATGTAAGCCTTATTTAGGGTATCTCAAGATCTTCATTTGTATCAACCCCTACAAAAACACTGCAAGGTACAGCCAGAAACACAGGACTGGTCTTCTAATCACTTAGAATATTGAAGTCCATTAGAACTTCATAAATAAAGGTTTCTTCCAGTAGGAAACATAAAAAAATAAGAGAGGCTACAGTAACACTCCACATAATATTAGGCAGTTAGAAAGATGTGGTTCAGTTTTTTTCTGATAATACTTTGTAATATGCTGCATATACATGATAGCATATTTTATACAGATGATAAAACTTATTAATGACATTTCACTATACTTTGTGCTGTTAAATCCTCGCTAGAAAGTGGGAAGACCCCATCTTTTTAAATCTAAATAATGAATTGTGCGAATTAGGAAAGCAGGATTAGAGACCCAACTATCTTTCGTAAGAACACAACGCATAATGCTCTGAAAACTAAACTGAAATTGATGAACTTGAGATAACTCACATATTCTAGTGAAGTTCACACAAGTACTTTTTTCCGTAATCTTGCAAAATCAGCCCAGGTCTGCTTCTACCTACTCTGTGTTGCCATCATCTGGGCTGTCTGCAGCGATGATCAGCTGATATACACAGAAGCTTAGGGAAAGGCAGCTTTTTACAGCTGCCTAAACCAGTGCTTAGGTGTGTAAAATGAAAACTAAAGTGTAATTGAATTCTTTGCCCCCTCCAAAGATGCCCAAGCAGCAGCACATCTTGTCACTCTGCATTCTCATGCAAGTCTTCAGAGAGACACAGAGCCATATTGCAAATAGAACACAAAACATCAGAGAAGAGCTACAGTTCCAGTTAGGATGAAATCAGCCACTCTAGGCAATAAAACAACAGGAGGCATCACAACATCGATACCTGAGAAATACTGCCACTTGTTATCTAACCATATCGCTCACTCAAAGCATTACCCAGGAGATTCAGAGCCAGCCTAAACACTTCAGAAACCATCCAGAGCCGTATGGCACTGCATTCTTTCATACCTCAGGAGTAAAAGTTAGCCAGAGCCTTCTGACAAACTAAAATGATTTATTATCACAAAGCAGAACTAATGCATTCTGCTTTACAACTCTCCTGGTAGTCTAGGAGAGACGTTGCATTTATTACCTACAGTACATAATGCCGCTGCAGAGATCTGTATTATTCATAAGACTGGCTTTTTTGTGCCATCATAATGCTGATAAATTATGAAAAAATGCATATTTTATTTCAATTTCTAACATATTTTGGTACACATATCGATCCATCATGTTGCTGTAAGAGGAATAAGCATTATTGCTGACAGCTGTTGACATGTTCACCTCAATGGAAGTGAAACAAAAGGGCTGCAGAAATCTTTCTCACTCACAGCTATCATTCCACTTTCATCACTTAATTTTTTGTGGTTTAGTACTCAGAGGAGGCTATGAAAATAGTCAGTGCTACCAGGATTGAAGAGTGCCAGAGGATGAAATGGCATGAAGTTTAAAACCAGCCAAAGGCAGCAAGCAGTAGTCACAATTTTCTCTTCAAAGGTAGATTTATGCTAGCAGACTGGCTCCCCAAGATTTATTTCATTTCCTAGATTAAGGTGAGTTAATTTCTCACCTTATAGGAGCTGATAGAAGGTGCTGCTGAGTAACAGCTACAGTTGCAGGGGGGGCTGAAAGGAAATGAGGGTTATTTCAGCTTCTCTGTCCTGCTGTGATCTACTTTTTCCTCTCTCAGTGGAGGTTACAGTAGCACTTAAGCACAGAAGCCCCCCTCCACCACTGCTCCTTAGCCCTGATTAAACTCATCTCACTAAAAATATTACTCCCCCCCAAAAAAAGGAAAACACAACACCCTGCCCTCAAACCTGTTCAATTAGTCACAAAAGCATTATGTCTATTGATAGGCAGATATAAGCTGAACTATTTGCCTGTTATTAAACTGGTTTACATGAGTCTTGACCTGACGTTTGCAATTCTAGTGCCTTCCATAGAATGCAGTTAACAGGGATAGCCCTATGGTATCCTCACAGTTCTGGTTTTATTCTACCACAATTGGTTAATACCGTAACACACAGATGAGCACAATCATCTAAGCTATTAGCTTAAAAAAATACCATCTCTCAAAAAACCCCAAACTCTGTAGTTCATAAACCATGCTCTCTTTTGGAAGGTTTAAATCTTTAGTATTCCCTATACTTCATCCTATTCTGTTTTGGTTTCAACTTGAAACAACTACTATCAATACAAAACACAAGTCAGTTCCCTGCTATGGCATTTTTACTCATTAAAATACATTACTCATATTTACTGAAAGATCACAGCATAAACCCAACAGAAAGTATGTTACTTTAATCTGTGGTGTGCACATATCTTACATAAGGTATTCTTTTATCTGCACACAGAGATTCTGTGTGAGAGGCCTATGCCTGACATACAGCCACAGCTTTTAGATCTATGAGACCATTAACATAATTGGCTCTGGTGCAGATGAAGGGTTGTTTGCCTTAAAATTGTAGTATCTGACAAAAATATCTAATATCCGCTTTTTACCCAATGGTCTTTCTAAAAATAATGTGCGCTCTCCCTGCATGAAGAGGAATTTGTACCTGGCACCAGTGAGTTGCTTAAATCGTTAAAGGGGAAATTGATTTCCTTTAATGAGTGCTGCTTGCCCAGCACTGAGTGTGGATGCAGCCCTCAGCTGCAGTATGACCTTAGTTTCTTTGAAAGGCTCAGCAGCATCTTGAGCAGTGGGACCTCTTCCATTCCACAACCATCCTGTGCTACAAGCCGAGACAGGCCTGGCAAACCTACTGCCACCGACCTGCACAAGGCACCCTTCCTCCACCATCTGCGCCCAAATGCCTCACCTCACCCTGGTACAAAGGTTTCTGACTCTGAATAATCCCAAGCAAAGTCAATCTTCATCAAAGTTTCATAAAAGCAACATGCAGTAGTATTCCATAGCCTTCAAGGTGCCTGCATACGTGTGGAGTATACTGCATTAACCAGCTAACATATCAAAAGCATCAATGCACACAAGGCAGCCTGGGCTGCACCCAACATGTGACTGGTTGGGATAGACAAGGATCTCCTGCCATCTGCTGGGAACAGGCAGCTTACTGCACCTCTGCAACCCCTTCACCACATCCACAATCACTTTCTTTTAAAATCTAAGGGCACCAAATAAAGTTATGAATAACATGCAAATTATTCTGCACATCACAGGTCATTTGTTAAATACATAGTATTTAACAAATAAACTTTGAAGGCATGTTTGTTTGCCAGGTCCTCCCCTAGTGTATGCAACACTTTATATGATACCATAATAATTTCTTCTATTAGTATTAACACTGTAAATTTTATCAGGCATGTTAATGCCTGCATAATTTAATTTGTTCTTTATTTGAGTGATAAAAGAAACATTTCAATATGACAGCAATCTCGAAAGATTTAGTGATAAACTGTCACTTTGTAACTTTCAACAGTTTCCTTATTTTTAGAATCTTATTCCAAGTCTCTTGGTATTTTGGGGGGGTCAAGGGATGGGGTTGTTTCAGGTAATACCCCAGCTGCTGGATTCAGATGCTTTCACTAGAATCTAAGCCTTTTTATGCTTTCCAAGCAAATCTCGGGTAAACAAATTTAAGAAAACTTCACACAAAAGAAACGAGGGGACCAAAAAAAGAAAGAAAAATAGCTTGGAAAGAAGCCTAGGAACTACCCTTATGTGTTTGAAGACAGTAAGTTTGGATGAACTCTACTGTCAGAAATGAAGCAACTTCTCTACAGCTACCTAACCCCACACCAGGCAGATTGCAAAATCTTTAGCAGCATTGTAACAATAGAATCATAGAATAGTTAGGGTTGGAAATGACCTTAAGATCATCTAGTTTCAAGCCCTCTGCCATGGGCAGGGACACCTCATCCTAAACTATGTCACCCAAGGTTCTGTTCTTCCTGGCCTTGAACACTGCCATGGATGGAGCACTCACAACTTCCCTGGGCAACCCATTCCAGTGCTTCACCACCCTTACAGTAAAGAACTTTTTCAATATATCCAGTCTAAACTTCCCCTGCTTAGGTTTTAACCCGTAATCTCAAATAGTGCTTCTAGCTCATGACTTTCCAAAGCTGATACCGACAGCAGAGGGTCACTATAGCACACTCCAACCAGATGCCAAACTAGAGGTGTGAATGGCTGAGGCATTCATTCAGTGCTGCACATCCGCAAGCCAGTTCAGAACAGATGCTTCCAGGCTGCACTGAAGACAGCTGCAACTATTAGCTGGTGAGACAACAAACATGCCACCCTAAGACAACCACATGGAGAAAACTCCGGGATATCCAGGGATGCTACAGCACTGTGGTCACTGCAGAGGGGTAGTACATGTTTCTCTGTGTAGGTAAGCCTTAGTGCCCTGAAAATTGCTGAGGATGAGGAGCAAGGCGCATCATCCACAGAGGAAGGAGCACACCAACATGCAAAGTATTTGTCCAGGAGTATTTTGCAATCACAGAGTTGGCTGGGAGAAGCAGAGAGAAGCATAAAGCAAAGGTAAGCAGTTTTAACAAACTCTTGATAAAACTGCAGTATGGAAATGCCCACTATCTATGCATGCCAATCTGTTAAAAACTGCTGGCTTAGCACTTTCCTAATTACAAAAATAGTTTAAGATTAAAACAAACAACAATAAACACAAACACAAACTTTTCCCCATTGCAGCAGCAACAGTACAATTTATAATCAATGAAGAGTGCAACATGTCATTTAAGGAGCAAGGTGACACCAGAATCTCCAGTTGACTGCCTGAGCATACACAGGTTCTTTATAACGCAATAAAAACTTCCAAAAGGCATTCAAATCTTTACGCCTCCATCAGCAAAGGCATGATGTCAAAACAGTCCTGTTATTTTTAATATTTCTTAGAAAACTAGTCTATTCAGAAAAATGCACCATTAAATATTATGGACCATGCCTGTAAATATGCACACTCCTATTGAAACCTACAAGAGGAAATAATATGAATGCACCTAATGAGTTACAAATAACCTGACTACCAAGGAACCCAGTCACTTAACAAATCTACTATAAACAGATTTATTCATAGCAATTACTTTATATCCACTCAGAAAGGCTGCCAACTAAAGGGGAAAAAAGGTTTAGCAGCACAGGAGAGTAACACAGTAAGAGTGTAAAAAGCAAAGCAGACTCAAATACTGGAGCCAGTGGAAATCAGTGGCTGAACAGAGTGCAATTGCTTCAGCTGGAATCTGATCAGGACATGGGAGATGATGCATCTGGTTCAGAGAACGCTGCTGATCTAATCACACCACCAGAGTCCCCTGTCCAGTTTTATATTTAATGTAAGAAGTGACACATCTAACCATAGAGTGCTTCCCTCCCACTTCCTGGCTTAAAGGAAATGGGCTGCTTAAAAGCCAAGCTTACACATTAGACAAATCCATAAATGTGAGACAGCAGTTTCAATGTGTTTCAAAAGGACTACGTTGAACTTGTGTGAGTTCCAACCTCCTGCTTGTTTGCATCAGCATTAATTCAAAGTACACTTCAAAGTGCCACCAGCAAGCAGACAACAACAGGTTACCCAAAAAATACATCGTAGATAAAAAAGAGCAACTCTACAGGCAAAGCTCAAAGAGATGAAGAAACACAGTCAGTATAAAAACAGACCAGGAAATAATTTTAACTTCACTCACTTGGGTGGCCTGTGCCACTTTAGACAAGCTGAACACATTCATTCCTGAAACTAAAACAGGAGAGTACCACGCTTCCACTGAGTGACTGCTGTTATATTATTGAATTTCTGCCCTTTGAATTGCGAGCAGGACCCTTTATAAGTCAGTAATAATCAAAACAAGAACCATAATGCACAACAGTCCCACAGACTATTTAATATACTGACTATATGTGAGCTTCCAGTGTATGACAGGATTCATTCAAACAGTTACAGGCAGTAAATGTATCTCTTCACAGGCACTGCAGACTTTGGCTCCTCTTCTGTTCAGGCCCTGAGGGCACTAAGGGGTCTGACCAGCCCTGACTCCCATCCTTGGGGGCTCCCCCGTCCAGCTCATGGGCCAACCCCATTTCAGCCTGGCCCAGGGCATCAGTCCCTGCCCATGGCCCTTTGGGCAGCCCTCTCTGCCCCCAGTTCCTGAAGAAGACCTCAGATTAATTAACCCTTTCAACAGTAAAGCACAGACTATCATCACAGAAACAATTGCAGAAAACCCAGAAAACCCCAAATCAGCTATGACAGACAACATCATGAGTAGGAGCTGCAGAAGAACCTCTGCACTCTGTAAATGTCATTGCTCTTTTTCAATATGCTTCCAAATTTAGATGCAACTGATGATAGCTACTGATGTAAAATGGGAAAAGAAAAAAACCCAACAAACAAAACAAATTAAAAAAAAATGTATAAAATTAATTTCCTGTAAAAATATTCTTTCAGACATTAAAGAAATGTAATTTGAAGAAAAATCTCATCTGATTTTAATGCAACTTGGAAACCTTTTTGTATCAAAAGAATTTTGAATACTGAAAGTAAAACAAGGTTTCAAGAGGATGGTGCCAGCACTCAGTGATACTTCCTGGTTTCATGACAGACATATGCTTTCTTCTACACTTGCTCTCATTCCATGTATTATAATGGTTCTTTTATATGTTTGCAGATGTGCATATGAGCGATAAGGGGATGCATAGATTTTTGTAAGTGATCTGCTTTAAGAGGCACTTAGAGCAGTGACCCCTTAAAGCACTTTCAAATAGTTGCCAAGATTTAACACTTATTTTGCTAGACAAATACCCTATTATTGGCAAGTTAGTTATTCTTCTAGTATGTCAATCAGGTCAGGCTTAAAATCAATACATGGCATTCGTCAATTGTGTTCATGTGTTTTCAGCCTCATTATATTCATTAAGAAAGAACAGACTACTAAAAGCATTCATTGTAAATCAGGTTACAGTGTCGGGGAGCAAAAAATCTTACTGCAAAATAATGAGCTTAAATTCTTAGCTAGAAGAGCTATACAAAGCCCAGCTGTAAAAATCATAATGCAAGTAGTCTTTAATCTAAGATGACCTTCAGCTACAAAACCCTGGAACAATGTTGCCATAAGTATTCCATCAATCCATGTTTAATATCAGTCACAAGAGGAAAAGTAAGCCCAGTGGAGCCCTTCTTAAGAAGAAGCCAGATTATATCCCAAGATTCTTCCTGCTATTATATACATCAATATTTGAACAGAACTTATTTAACCTTTAACCTTCCACAGTTCCCAGCAAAAGTGGAAAAACAGCTGATCAAGTTCCTAAAACAGCCTTTCAAACATACTTCTATTTCTTCTTAGAAATACAAATTGATGAACATTACTGCTTTATATAGACTCATCCGATGGTTTAGGCTGCAAAAATTGGTTCAAAGTATGGTTTATCTCTATTTGCTTACAGTGCAACTGGGGAAGAGACAGCAAAACTTACCCTTCTGCATCTTCAGTCACAACCTACATTCCAGCTGCAACTATGAGTGTGTCATCCCTGATTTATGTTCATTAATTGCAAAACAAATGCATGTGAGCACAGATCTGGGTCCCAAGCTGCAGTTTGTAAACAGGATTAGCATTCGGAATCAGACTAGGACAATGCGAAAAAACAGAACCTTTGGTTTGGAAGGAGGAAAAGGAAGCAAAAGGCCAGTGGGGTAGGGAATAGCATAGATTAGACAGACAGATTGAAAAGCATTTACAATTTTGAGAGAGATGAAACCAGTTATTTAGAAGCACAATGAAGTCATCTACAAAATTCCAGCTTCCAAGGGGTGGCTGGACCCAAGAGCCAGTTAAAGAGATGTTACTGCAGGATTGCCAGACTTCTCTTTTTTTAAATTGAATTATCATTGAATTGTAAGCGTTGGCTGAAGCAAAGACTTAACAGATTCAGTACAGTGTCTGTTTGTTACCATGGAAGCAGAGAAGAATGACATTCAACGTATCTCAGAAGAAAGGTCTTCAGTGCTATTCGTTAATGGTAATTATTAAATTCTACAGACTTACAGATCACAAACACACTCTTTGGCTCTGTAAGATACAAGATCAATCAGGACGACAGAAGTACACTTGAGAAAAATGCTGACCAGTCATGACTTTATTCAACTGACAAAACTAAAACACAAGCCACAGTGCAAACTGCCTAGGAGCTTGGCATTTCACCTACCACTGTTGAGAAAAGACCTGTTATATATTACCATCTTTTTCATACACTCCACTCTTCACTGGCTTGATCTGCCTAAATACTGCATGCTTTTCCTTGCAGCACCCAGAGGATAGGGTGACCTAGAATTTCATTGGAAATGGCAAAGTAATGCTGGGTAACCTCCATCAGTACTGCTGCATTGCTCTTAATAATGCAGTAATAACTTGTGTCAGCCCAGACTATAATATATGTTTGGAATCCTCTGATTTAATCTGCATCTTGCCATCCTTTGGATATGCAGATGCAAATGATACAGGAATTAACATACTGCTGTATAGAGCTGAATTTTAACATGAATGAATTATTTATAAGACAACCTAATGACTAAATGATATTGACTTGAGAAACAGTAAAAAGTCAGTTTTAGAAAGTCTATATGTCATTGCATTTTACCAAGCAGGCTCAAAACACAAGCAGATGTCTTCAAAAAATAAATAGAAGCACAGAACAGTGGAACAACTGGAAGCCTTTTAAACTATTCAAGGGTGGGATAAACAAACAAAACAAATCTCCAAAGAATAAAAAAGGACAAAAACTCTCACAGAATCTTGGTTTTCAGTTATCTAGTCAGCTATGTAGACATATTTTTGTATTTCTTTTTCTGCCCTGCTCACTGTTGCCCAGCAGCACATTACAATCACCAAAAAAATGCCTTTTCAAAGATGTGTATAAGCCCAATGATGATGAGTTGCATTCATTCCATTCGCACATGTGCCCTATGTAAGAAAGTATGGCCATAAATGCAGAGCTACAGAAACAAGAACAAAAAGCCTAAACTGAGTAGACTTCAAAACAAGAAGAAAAAGACATTTAAGTCGTTCTCTTTCTTCCTTTGGTTGTCAAATATACAGATGATTTTGGAAATAGATCTTTTAGGATAGGCATTACTGAACTCTGAGGTTTCACAGGGAGAAGAGAAGAGCACTAAAAGACCAGAATTCCCAGGGGGCATGCAGAATCTCACATACACCCATCTAGCAGGACATCCAGCAGAAGACAGAGCACGTTCAGGAGCACAGATTGGGCTGCCCCAAGCTACAATTGCACCAACCCAGAGTCTCAGCTGCATGTTGTTCAAGAAGAAACCATTTGAGTAGTACTCTCCCCCAAAAAACAATTTTTGTGTGTGTCTTTGAAATACACTGGAAATGCTAATGAAACTTACTTGACATAGACAGACACCACACTGACAGCATTAGCATTATTAACTTGTGATGTTTAAGCTGGATGATCAGGGGACTGCAGCATCTCCCATACAAAGACAGGCTGAGAAAGTTGGGGCTGTTCAGCCTGGAGAAGAGAAGGCTGCGTGGAGACCTCCTAGCAGCCTTCCAGTAGCTGAAGGGGGCCTATAGGGATGCTGGGGAGGGACTCTTCAATAGGGAATGTAGTGACAGGACAGGGGATAATGGGTTCAAACTTAAACAGGGGAAGTTTGGATTGGATATAGGGAAGAAATTCTTTACTGTTAGGGTGGTGAGGCACTAGAATGGGTTGCCCAGGGAGGTTGTGAGTGCTCCATCCCTGGCAGTGTTCAAGGCCAGGCTGGACAGAGCCTTGGGTGACATGGTTTAGTGTGAGATGTCTCTGCCCATGGCAGGGGGGTTGGAACTGGATGATCTCAAGCTCCTTTCCAACCCTAACTATTCTATGATTCTAATCTATACGATTTTCAGATGTCCAAGAGCTGGACCCCTTGATCTTGCAACTATCCTTTGTCTTGCAGAAGACAACATGTATAGCAACATAATTTGGCAGCAACAGCCTCCCTTCATTGTTGTAGCTGTGAGTATGCAGTAGCTCTGCTTCAAATCCTAATGAACTGTTCGTAACCATTTTAAATCTTAGATTAAGTAACCACCTTACTAATGTGACCAGGGAGGTAAATGTTCATATCAACAGATTACCCAAAGGGTCTAATCATTAACAGTTAGCAGCCTTAAAACATTACCCCAAGCCATTAACCATCTAGGAGGAAAAAAGCACATCTATGAAATTGGTGTCTCTGTACATAGAGAAGCAGAACTTCTCTAAGCTCAACTTCTGCCCAGGACACCTACTATATCAACAAAGTCTCTACAGTCTTAGGTAGTGACTAACCTTTCAGCTAGATTGTCACTATTTGTTGCACGCTCTATTTCTTTTACTGTAGATCGGGAACCCAGTAACCTGAACAACTGTACCTTTCCCCATGCATTTTCCAACTATGGCATCAGTGCAGACTTCCAAGCAAAGCAATAGTGTAAACAGGGAACTCTTTATAGAAACTACAGAGTTGTCAAATTTGCATTTTTCCACTCCATAATCCCCAGGAGACGGGAGGAGGTGGAAAATCAGACTTGCCTAACTTAGCAAGCATGAAAGCATTTGACAGCATTTCGCAACGACTGCCTCCCCCTGCACCTCCTAGCTGTTTCTAGGAAAAGGGGTGGGGAAGAAGGGAATAATTGAATAAAAAAAGGAAAAATGAAAAAAGTCTTTTGCGTGTGTTGCCCATTTTTCTTGCTTTAAATAATCAGCAGGAGGTGTTCTCCTGTGAGCGCTCAGTTGTTTCCTGTATGAGAAACCTTTGATTTTATATTTTATAATTATTTTTCTTTCCCAGATTTGTAAGCAACAATTACCACCTATCTAAAACCATAGAACAGTTAGGGAAACATGATAACCATCTATGCCCGCACGACCAATCCAGCTGGAGCCTGAGCCAGCCATTTACCCACTGATTTCCCCTCCCCACCCTCAGTTCTTCATCAGCTGGGAAAACCATTCCCAGGGGTGGCTGCAGTAGCAAGCCAAGGAGGCCACCCACTTTGAACTATTTCAGAGCAGAACATATGGCACAGGTAATATGATAAGCAATGAATATATCTAGTTTCTTCTTGATATCTCACAGTATCATCACTCTCACGGAGTAATTACTACTTACTAAATTACAGTGAAAAAGAGCTAACTCCAGTTTCTGGGTTACTCACTCTGTGCTTCGCTCTGATTTGTATCAGAAGAAAGTGCTGGAGCCTCACTTAAGGCAGGCAGCAGCAGGATCAGCCTTGTGCTCAAAGTTCAGTGTCACCAGCAGCCTTTAAATACTGCTTACAACTTGGTATTAGCTGGGCTCATGAAAAGGAAAAGGGGTCATAAAAAAATAAGAACGACTGACATGTTTTATACAGTAG
The DNA here is from genome assembly GCA_002631895.1 of Agapornis roseicollis. Classification (NCBI taxonomy): domain Eukaryota; kingdom Metazoa; phylum Chordata; class Aves; order Psittaciformes; family Psittacidae; genus Agapornis; species Agapornis roseicollis. The sequence continues at coordinate 8,228 of NDXB01005919.1, read as the reverse complement.
ATTTTTAACTTTCAGTTGCTTAAACCTGGCTCATCAATCATATTAGAAACCCTTGACAGCTGGCCAATGATAGCATGTTCCACTGTAAAAGCTGAGTGGGTTACTAATGTTTATTTTGTTAAGATAAAATCCTGTGCATCACACAAAAGACAACTAGTCACACCTTGTAAAAAGTCTCTTGGTAAATGAAAATCTGAGGCAAAATTCTCCTTTATATGGATATTTTGTGAACAGTCAACCAAATGTTCAAAGCAGATTTTTTAGCTCCTGTGCTCCCCACCCTCTGCAGGGGACCCTCCCCCTTGAGAATCAGAGCTCTGTTCTCCCACCATCTCTCTCTCTTCTCTGAACTCTGGAGGGACCAGTTCCTCCCCCAAACCTCTAGAAAGCAAAGGTGTGCTGCTGTTGGACACAACAGGTCCATCTGCAATTTAGAGCACTTTGCACCAGACCTTGCTGCCCACTGGGAAACAGACAACATGAGCAGAGAAAGCATTCCTGTACATCAGTCATTGTAGAATCATAGAATGGTTTGGGTTGGAAGGGACTTAAAGCTCACCCAGTTCCAACCCCCCTTCCCAAAACGAAACACCTTCCACTAGATCAGGTTGCTCAAAGCCCCATCCAACCTGGCCTTGAACACTGCCAGAGATGGGGCAGCCTGTGCCACTGAAGAGTTTTTTCCTAATATCTAATAATCTAAACCTCCCAGTCCTGCGAAGTGGGGAGGGGGATTAAGAATAAAAGCACCTTTTCCCTTTAAGTATGATATTTAGCCATTATTTACAGGGCAACACACTAAAGCTGCACGTGCCTTTCCAAAATGTGTAGACACACGCAAACATCTTTATAATGGAACCAGCACTAGCCAGAGGCCACTGACAAAAACAGCACTGATGAGAAAGTGAATAGCTTTAGGACTATTTATATAATAGACGCCAGCTCTGTGAAGCTCTGGAAAGAAAAGGTTCTTAAAGGGAAAAAAAAGAAAAAGGAGGAAAGTCAGAGTTCCTCATCTGTGTACAATTAATAAAGACTGGATCATTCAAGTATGGGTTTTGGATGGATGCCCTAGCTCCATTTCAGTACTTCAGAGCAAAATAAGGCAGCTCTGCAGTCTCACTCTGCAGGGAATAAGCACCGCTTGCTGCAGAAACGAACATATTATACCTTACATATCATCTTACAGTAATATTAATAACTACTAGCAGTTTGTTTCATATTTGCAAAGGAAAATTTAATAATAATAAAAAAGGGTTTAAATTTGTAGACATAGTCAGATTATCTTTGCTGAACTTCCGAATGGAAACTGTGCTTTTGAGCATACAGTATAAATTTACTATCTTATTAATTTACCACATTTTTTGTTGAAATATGGAATGATACAATTACCATTGGTTGGTACACCACTGTGAGGGCCATATTTTCTCCCTGGCCTGCTCCATCAGAAATGCCTTGCAAATCTCTTTAAATATTCATGTTCACACTTGGGAAATTTATCAACTTAAAACTTCTCCAAAACTGCCTTTGAAGCCTGGTAATTACATCTGCACTTTTGAACCCATACAGAAGCCTTCCCTATCCACTGACTTCAATTAAGTAAAATGCTTTCATATCTGTCAAGGAACAAAAATATAGACCTCTAATAAAATATGAAACATAAAGGTTGCCCATCTCAGCACAAAAGCCACCGCATCACATCAAACCAAAACCTGATCCAAATCAGCGTTCTCTTTTCAGCAGTGGTTGTAAACACATGCTTAAGAAACAGAGGAAATAGAAAGCAGTGTTTTTACTGGCACACCTTCTTACACTTCCAGCAGTTATCAGGAGATTACAGAAAGATCAAGATGTATGAAGTTTACAAACCATTTCCTACCACAGGGCAGGCAGTGACACTACATTTACAGCAGTATGCTTATGGGATAATATTTTGTTTAAGTGTTAAAATTGGAAACATAATGCTGAGGTTTTATGATTAACTAACTCTCTAAAAATCTGAGCGAATAAAGGTAGTAAATTTCTGAGTTCTTAAAATTAACACAAGAGCTGAAATTTCAACATAATTTTTGCCTTGTTACTTTATTTAAAGAGAATTAACTTAGCTTTTCCTCATAAAAGGTTACAGAATTCTTGCCCGAGTCATTTGCCCACAACCAAATGGCAAGTAATCTTTAGATGGAGAAGACTGAATGTGCTTTTGCAAATCCTTCTGCCACTTCTCTAAACTAGGCAGATTTTAAGGATGCTCTCTTACAACACACAAGTCATTACGTTTTGTGTCATAAGAACAACAAATTATTTTGCTTGCTCTACTGCTGACCTAACATACATTTTGGAATTAAACCAGTTGAATTTCAAATAGAAAGTTCAACCTTGTAAAACTCAAACTTGTTCTCTACTGCCTTCAAAATCTCAGCGATGACTTGCTTCCAAACACAGCAATATTAGATTGCCCTCTAATGGATTACCTGCACAACTGCACTATCACGTTAAAAATCTTTAAGAAATAGTTTTGTTTCAGCTCTTTTTAGATTTCAATTAAACTCTGCAGGACTTTAATTGTAAACCTATTCATTTCACTCCATTTGGCTGCAAAATAGAGTAACATGTGCTGCATGTTCAGGTTTTAAAATAATGTTGGACTGCAAACCGAATTTGGGCTCTGAAGTCAGAAAATGGCTTATAAATGTGAAAAGTAGAAGCTAAGCCAGCAAAGGATTTATAAAGCAAATTTCATCAGGAGAATCCAACTCAGCTTGTGCACGCAATGAACTATCCAGAACCTACACTAATCTTGCAGACTCCATCACTGTCCTCCATTGTCAGCAAGATGACAGCCAGCTTAACCACCTCCCTTTCTGCCTTTTTCCTTCCCCAAAATGAAAGTCTATCTCTTCCAGATGGGAAATAACTACGTTTCTGACAAAGCTGACTTTGTGGAAGAGATCTAGATGTATCTAAATGCAGTATGCAAAGAAAACAAAGGAAATATAAATTTACATTCTATAGCTATTCAAAGATAATCTAAGAGCTTATAAAATAATAGAACAGAAGATTTTACTGTTTCCAGCCTAAATACCCAATCTAAAATACTGTAGCCTGGCTCAAGAAAATATCTTCATGTGCTTGAATAAGGAAATGCACATGCACTCCCCTAAGCCACAGTGCAGCCTTCTCAGTTAGAAATAAGAAGGAACTACTACTTCAGAGGTATCCCATCCTCCAGAGCACTGAGAGGCTTGTGTTGCACAAATATAAATGAAAGATTTCCTTCACTAGGTACTTTCCTCACTCCATATTATCCACAGATCGTCCAGTGGATGTAGATGAGCAGCCCTCCTGTGCACAGAGAAGCAGCAGAGAGCTTCATGAAGTTCAGATAAGTGATGACAGGCAATCTCCTTCCCTGAATGTTGGCAAGTCCACATCAGTGCTGAGGACTGATTTGGTACCTTTAAAGATAAAACCCCACCCTGCAGAAGTCAGCCTTTGGAGCCCACACAGTGGCCACAGAAAGAGTTTCCACGATTCCCATGGCACACACTGCTAGCACTTCTCTGCCAACTTTATATATAACAATAAATAAACACAGGTGTTCCAAAGCCCCTCAACTCTTTAAAATACATGTGCTTCTTTAGCTGAAAGACAAAGAGGATTTTTCTGTTATTTGCTTTTTAGACATTTTAATGCTGTTCCAGTGATACTATCTTCATTTTCAAAATGCTAAATATCCATTGGGCATTTTGCTAATAAAAAAACCCCAATAAATTTCAACTTAATGCAATTTTTAACATATTAAAGGAGCAAGAGCGCACAAGTTTAAACACAGCATCTATCATCCTGTAGCTGCCTAGCTTTAGCCTTAAAACTATTAGAATCAACATCTGTAAATTAAAACCATTTATCTTTAAAGTATGAGGCATAAGATCTAGCGAACACGAAGAAAATGGAGATTTGAACCTCTGAACATTACTGTACAAGCAAAGCTTTGTTCCTGGGAGTAGCAGGATTCAAGGGGATTCCAGGAAAAAAAGAGACAAAAGGCATTTCTGGATTACTAAATTCATTAAGTATAAGCAAAATACAGACAAGTGTCAGCATCCAACAGTGGAAGAACAAGAGACCTGCTTAGATCTACCATGAAGCTAAAACAAGTTGCAGCAAAAACTATAGATTAAAGCCATCTGAGTAATTATGTTTCCTTTGCTGGAAAAGTTATTTGATTTTGGTATCCAAGAAAATTACATTTTGCTCTTTTGTTCTTACAATGAGGTGCAAGTTAATTAAGTCTGAAAAGACACATACAGACAAAAAAACCCCAACAAAACACCAAAAAAAACCCCAAAACACAACAAAACAAATTAAACAAGCCTTTCTGATATCCAACCAGCATATCATGGATCAGAGTTTTCTAGCTAAAGCCCTAACAGCCCACTTTGGGATTTGTTTTCTAAAGTTCACAAAGATTAAATATCTCCAGAAAAAAATATGACCTTTCAAGTAACTATTCTTGTCCTGTTCTGGTTGAACTAAGATTTGACCTATTATATTGAAAGTAAACTAAATTGAAAAAAGAAAACATTCCACTAAACACTCTATGACATTTTTACCATGAAACTGGGTCTAACTTACGCTCCTGAATATAACAACTTCTGGCACTTGCATTAAAAAGCGATTTTTACACCCAGACCACCAGTATCTGATTAGAGCAGAAACAAACTCTAAAGTATTGAAGATTATATGTATTTTCATATTCAAGTACTCAAAAATAATACACTTACTCGAAGAAAAGCACATTTCAGGAACGACACTTCTTCCTTTGTCCTTCTCTGAAAGTTTTAAACAAAAACTAATGGAATAGCTTCTAAATGACAAAGATTAAACTAAATAAGACAACCTACTAATGCGAACCAGGTTATGGTGAAAAGTGTTTAAAAAAACCAGCACACAAAAAGAAAACAGAGATAAAAAATGCCATTCACCTTAAGAAAACTTAGGAGGATAGAAAATGAACTAATGAAGCTACAAAACTTTACTGGGCAACAGGTATCCCTATTCAGGGATATTCAAAGGCTGGAAGAAAACGTTGTCAAGCACAGAAGACCAATTTGTGTGAAGAAGGGATTATAAATTCTGACTCCCAGTTCCACAAAGTTATCTTCAAAGTATGCTTGAGTCTGAGAACAGCAAACTCAGTAGGAAAGGGGGAACTCTACAGAAGCATGACAGTCAGCTTTTAAGGTGAAATTGCTGAAATGCTGTGTAAAACCTCAAGATTGATTGCTTACAATCAACTGGAAATATGAAGGGAGAACTGTTAATATAGCAAATATACTACCTGATACAGACTCCAGAGAGGGTGGGGAAGTGTAAAAAAAGAGGAGGCAAAACCTTAGCAACACCAAACTGTGATTGTGACACAAAGAGCAGAACAGGCAGGGAAAGCTGCTAGAATGGCTCTACAAAAGTCTCTGACAACTGCCACTAGAAGGTAAAAAGAGAAGTTTCAAAACAATTTAGAAAAATACATAGCTCTGATGCTTTTCGTTGTTACACGAGTCTCAGAATAAGTCTTATCTTTGTTTAAAGGATTAGTAAGCAAAAAGGATTCTGAAGAGGCTTTTGTGTCAAGAGAGGCTTCAGATGATGCTTCTGTCTCACAGTTTTCTTGTTTAAAAGAAAAAAAAGGGATTGCATAGGTCTTTCACAGATCAATAGGAAGCAGAAATGTTTGTTCTGCAAACAGTAGAGGAAGCTGTTTGACTCCAGAGGAAATGGCGAAACACATTAAATTAAAAGTACTGGCAAGTAATGTACATGGATCAAGAGAGTATTTTTCCTCTATCCTCTTTTGGCTATAACATCTTTTGTCTTTATTTCTAAGCAGCAGACTATTCCTCTTTTATGATACTTTAAGTTTCTTTCAAACTAAAGGGAGAACTTTTGAAACCATTACGGATTACTATGGAACCTGGTTCAGGTTTGGGATGAAAGAAAAATAATATTTCTATTTATGTAAAGGTTGTATTAAGTCTTGGATAGTTTTTCTCCTCCAAAATAAACTGTTGGGATTAAATAAAATACAACAGGAAAATCATTAGCATCTCTGAACAAATTCCAATTCCTTAACAAACAGCAGGAAAACAGGAGTGACGATCCTTGCTGAGATCTGGTGTGGCATAGCAGGAGCTGAGGCCCATGCATGGGATGGTTCACCCAAACAACTGGCTCCAGCAGAACCAGAATATCTCAAAGAGTTGTTAATTCTTGTTGAAGACGAGAAGTAGTACTTCACCTCCACATCTCTTGTGAAGGCAACCAACACAATTAAGCGACCTCTCAGTGAGAGCCTACCACATCATCACATGTTCTACTGACCCCACATCCATATGCTACTGCTCACACAAATCCAACTATGAATGTGTCCAGTTAATCTGACAGAATTAAGCCCACTGAAAGCTCTTGTTGCACACCAGGTTTAAAGTTACTGTGTGTTTAGTGTTCCCTGACATTAATGTATAAATAAATAAACAAGATCCCTGTAAGTGTATAGATAATTTCAGCTTAAAGCAAGGCAAACAGATTTCCCAAGTATTAACAAGAAGAACAGGAAAGGACGGGATGTTTTGTCACAGGCACTCTAACGCCTTAAGGATGGAAACTGTAACTCAGAAAAAAAAAGCAAGAAAATTAATCTGATCGCATGACTAGCAATTCACACTTCTCCTCACCAAGATCTATCAGAGAAAGCAATTACTCTGCAGAATAACTAGGTGCTCAAATAGACTACTAATTGTACCATCTGTGGGTGGGAGATACCATCTCTGAGATTCTGTTCAGGTTGCATTCATTTTCTCCTGTTAGAAATGCATTCCTCCACTTCTTCCACGTCATTTCTAGATCCATATCTAATGGTGCTACCAAGAAAAAAAAAAACAAAACAACCCAACCAGGCTATCCTCATGGGTTGCTTCAGCATCCCTGTACATAAACCTGGTGATGACCTAAGAGGGTGTTTCAGTACAAATGCTTACTCTGCTTGGGAGCAAGGCCCTGATTTGGTTTCATTTCAGCCACCATCTTCTGACTGGAGAAGGGAAAAGACTATCTTTTCAATCAGCTGATGAGCTTGGAAAGACTTTACAGGCCATGTGAATGTTAGGCATCACCAATTATATTCCAGTCATGCAATTCCTAGGAGCTACGAAACGGATCCGAACAGGAAGGAGCAACTTATGACTCTGGCAATGATTCTTGCAAGTCTCAGTCAGTCAAACATGCAAACCTACATCATCAGGTGAAGAGAGATAAATGATGGGAAAAGAAGAGAGAGCCAACAGGAGGTATATACCTGTAAAGAGTTGCCAGGTAATTAAAAAACATATCAAAATCTGTGTGTATTTGTGAGGTTGGGGGAAGTGGTGGAAGCTGTTGGCAACAACACAGCTTTGAAAGAAGCGTTTTCTAGGCAGATCTCTGTTTTTACACTGAAACTCTCGGTTCTGAGGCTGCAAAAATTTAAACTTAACACACCTTCTGAGCTTTAATATTTAAAAGTATAAACACAAAGGTTTTGCCGTCTCAAAGCCAGTCTGCATGAGCGTAAACTCTCACACCTTTGGAAGTGCCAACAAGTATATGCCACAATGAGCAAAGACTCTCTGATGAAGCTGCAGACAGTTCTCAGACATTCAATAAGTAACCCAAACATGCACTTTTCTTTTTTTTTTGGAGGGGGTCTTTATTCCAATAAGATGCGAATGAAGAAAGAAAAAACAGATCCATACATCTGATGGAAAATATAGTGGCTACCAATGTTAAGTCTCTCCACACGCAGTATACTTAATCCTCCCAGGAAAGGTGCTCTAGGGCTCACAAGCTGCGATGTGCCTGAGCAGGTATGTTTTGTTATTGACAATGAAGAAGTGTTAATGTATTTAATTATCCCTGAAAGTGCTAACATTAGTCAAGGTCTGTATGCTCCAGTATTTCCTACAGTAAAAACATCAGCTTTCTATTAATGTTTTTTTTTTTCTGGTAAGTGTTCAAGTTGACATGATAGATTTAGGGTCTGTCTCTTCTGAGAAGAGAAGGCGCTGGGTATTCTCATGAAACAAAGATGCACAGGTTCAGTTATTACCTGACCAGACAATAGCAAGAAGGTGACTTTTTTTGTAATGTGTTCTACATGTTCTGAAGTGCTGCTTGAGCCATTGAAAACTGGG
>NDXB01005918.1:209685-227818 GCA_002631895.1 Agapornis roseicollis | reverse complement strand
CAACTCTCCAGCCTGTCCAGGCCTCACTGAATGGCAGCACAGCCTTCTGGTGTGTCAGCCACTGCTCCCAGTTCAGTGTCATCAGCAAACTTGCTGAGGGTGCACTCAGTGCCCTCATCTAGGTCACTGATGAAAATGAGTGACAATGAGTGAGGGGTGAGTGACAAGCCCTAGGTGACCCACTAGATAGACCTACCCCTCCATCTCATACCTGTTATTCAAGGGCAACTGGGAGGGAGGGAGGGCTTGCAAGGGTTTTCACTTACCTCTCCAAGGAGGGACCTCCTTCCATACCTCCCCATCCCTTGAGTTCACTCCTTCAGCTTCATGGTAGGAGGAAAGGGGATCCATCACCTGTTCAACCACTTCCCTCTGCTATTGCCTTAGGCTGTGGCTCCAATCTATTCCCCTTTCACATTCTCTGATGGCTCTCAGCCTTTCTACCTCCTCCCTCAGTTCCACCACCTGCCTGAGCAGATCTGTTACTTGCTCACACCGCACACAAGCGGTGTCACTGGCTCCCTCCAGTACAAGTGCCAGGCTCTCTCTGCAGCCAGAGACCTGCACGGCCGCATGTCTGCAGGCAGGCTCAGTCTGGGTACCCACGTTATTCCTCACAACAGCTGTCGATCGCGTTGTGACCATGATTTAGCTGGTCGGTCAGTCCCTCTACATCTCCCTGCACAAGCAAGCAGTCCTTCCTCCTCCTGTGCTCCAGGCGAGTCCTCCTGCGAGCGGGCCAGCCCGCTCCACTGCCCGCTCGAACCGCCTCGGCCCGCTCTGCTTGCCGCGCTCCCTGGGCAGCTTTTTAACCAATCACAGCTGCCGCCGAGCCTCCTGGCCCCGCCCCCGGTGAGTCAGCTGACCGCGGGAGCTGCGTTGCCGGCTCCTGGGCAAGTCCTATCGAGGACTTGAAGCTCCCTCCTCGCTGGCTCCTGCCGCTCTGAGGTGAGGCTCCTGGACGCTGATCCCTCTGCTCCGCTGACCCAGGCGTCCTCTCTCAAGCCGCTCACCCCAGCAATTGACCGGGTTTGGTTGATGCTGGCCGCTTTAAATCTGCCGCCGAGCCTCCTGGCTCCGCCCCCGGAGAGTCAGCTGACCGCGTGAGCTGAGCTGCTGGCTCCTGGGCAAGTCCAGTCAAGGACATGAGGCTCCCTCCTCGGTGACTCCGGTTGCTCTGAGGTGAGGCTCCTGGATGCTGATCCCTCTGCTCCGCTGATCACAGAACACCAGGTTGGAAGGGACCTCAAAGACCATCTGGTCCAACCTTTCTTTGCAAAACCACACCAACCTGTCCAGCTGAATCTAAAAGTGTCCAGCGCTGGGCAGTCCACCACTTCCATGAGGAAATTATTCCAATGGCTGACTGTTCTCATTGTGAAAAGTTTTCCCTGTGTCCAACAGGAATTTCCCCAGGAGTAAATTGCGCCCATTGCCCGTCATATTATCCATTTGAGTCCCTGCAAAAAATGAACTATTCATGTTCTTTGTATCCACCCTTAAAATACTGGAAGATGGTGATAAGGTCTCCTCTGAGCCTTCTTTTCTCCAGGCTGAAAAAGCCCAGCTCTCTCAGCCTTTCCTTGCATGGTTCCCCAGGTTTTGGATCATCTTTGTGGCCCTTCTCTGGACCCTCTTCAGCTTGTCCATATGTTTTTTGTATAATGGGGACCAAAACTGAACACAAAACTTGGTTCTACCTACTTGGTCACCTTACATACTATATTTCTGGTACATTCACAAGGTCTCAACATCTCTGGTCTTGGAAGGCTGGGTAGGGCATTGTGTTCGTCCATGCTGTGCCACTGCTTACGGTTACCCATCTTGGGCATCAGCAACTGAGGTCTCCAGGCATCTCCCAACATTCATCTTTGCCTACCTTCCTCATGTCCAGGACTTGCTTCACCTTCCATATATTTCCTCCAGTTGTGATCTTCATCTTCTTTCTAAACCTCCTCCTCCTCTCCAAGACCACTTCTTTCTAATCACATCTTTTCAGCCTTCTTTCTGGGTCCCCAGACTTCCCATTTACTAGTCAAAATAGCCAATGTGCAAAAGCACAAGTAACCAGCCTGCTAATTGGTGACCCAGTGTCATCTCTCTCTATTAACTTTAAGACAGCATGTGCCACTTCTTTTGAGCCCAGGTGCTCACCAAATCTAGAGCTAGCCCGTACCTATTGGTGAGAGGAAGCGGCAGGAATTCATGTCTGACAGTTCAAAAGTTCAAATCTGGACATCCACCCCCCACATCCCAATTATCTGCCTCATGTTATGATTCATGATTTATTCTTTTTTGGCTGGAACTGTCATCAAGCATGTATTAACTCATCTCCTGCATATGATTCATTGCAAAGTCACACACTTTGCAGCAGAAGAATGATAAGAATCTGGTTTGTATATGAATACAACACTTGTTTACTGATTACGTGTATGTTAAGATTGTTGTTATCCACTGTTTTTATAAAGAGGTGTAAGGCAGGCATTAATCTGATTTATGAGTATCAGCATCCTGTATTGACTCTCCCTCTGCTAGATCACTTGTTGAGCTGCTGCTGCATATCATAAGAATCCACAAAAGGCAGCAAGTGTAACTCCTAAGTTAGATATATCCCTCCCCCAAAAAATACCAAACACATTTAATCATGCCCACAAATATTAGCTTTAGCCTTATGTAAGCCTCAAGCGAGCACACAAATCTCACCATCACTCTTTGGGGTCTTAAAACAATGGCAAGATTCCCAAGAAAGCCACTGTGATTTTGGAGAACAGGAGAAAATTCAAGCAAAGCAACAAAAGCCAGCCTGTCACGAACAAACAAATATGTTCCTTTGCCAAACAAAAGTTCATAGCAAAGGCAAACACAGTAGTAGAAACAATTGAGATTCACAGAGAAGAAATGGCAGGAGAGGCTCAAAACCTAAAGAAAGCACACCTCTTTAAACTGGGGGTCTATTTCTGGTTTGATATGCCAATATGGAACTCAATCATGAGCACTCTTTAAAGTCAAGAAGAGTTAAAGGCAGGTAGTACCTCGAAGGAGATGCCTTAACAAGAACTGGCTTAGAAACTTTCCAACCAATGCCTTCATTTTAGACTATGGAGACTGGAAAAAACCCCAGTGCTCAGGCTAATCTCAGGGTGCAGGCAAAAGGCCAGGCTTTCTTAGGAGCTCAAATCCCAAAAAATGAGAGCCCAAATGATTTTTGAAGCCATCAGTATTCCTGTCTCAGCGAGTGCCAGTGAGCAAGAGGATCATTTGAGAACTTGGCTACAGGCCTCTTAACTTTCGTTTTGTTTCTTTTAAACAAATAACTCAGCCTAACAATCTCCAGGACAAACACAGCTAAACAAAAAAGATCCCCACCCAGCACTCAGTGACTCTTAAGCTTTTGGTTTGGCATAGAGTCTTCTTTGACAAATAAAAACTTATTTTCTTCATACATAGACTAGGGACACGCAGCAATGACTGATTAGTACTGGTATGAAGTCTTAAAACTCACAGGTCTTTAAAACAGCAAGCCATAAGCATGAGAATCCAGAAGAACTACACATAAACTATTTTAAACAACTTAGAATCTTTCCATGAAACACACTGACAAAAACCTTCACAAGCTGATTTCTTCTGTGCATGGTGGGCAGGAGTTCTACTTAGTTTCTATAGCACACAATTAAAAGGAACATGAAAATTTGACCCAGAAACAGGACTGATGCTTCCATTTAGAATCAAGAAACATTTGTATGACAAGTAGTGCAGGTGAAAGGGAACTATCCCAGCTGAAGCAGGAATTAACATTTGGTCAGGAGCTCATGTAGAATTTAGAAGAGTAATTTCTGTTAACTTGTGAGGTCAGAAATCTGTCAAAAACATATGGACTGACAACCACAAAAGAAATGTGGGTCTCAAAGCAAGCCCCAACACTGTGCAATAATCTTACAGGTAAAGAAAACCCCACTATACTTATGTCTATCTATATATATAAATACTAGAATATCTGTGCATTTTTACCTTCTGACTGAACAAGAGGGTTTTGACCTTAAAAGTCTTTGCATACGTGTGAACATCTGTGCCTTTTCCCTATGTCTTTATAGACTAGAAATCCCCATTCACATAATCAGTTTGCTCAGAGTCAAGGAAACTTATAACTATGAAAACAAGCTGCACTGGATTCATTATCTTTACTTCTAAAAGTTTCTCAACACAAGGATGATGGACAACATCACACTGCCCTATGATGCAAATATCAGACCCGTAATGACAGACCTTAGGATATTACTCCTGTTCCTCCCCTGCCATTGACAACACCACACAGAAAATTTAAACTTCATGACTCATATTGTTGCTCTGACAAGCAAAATAAAGTCAGGATTTAAAGACTTGGGGGGGATAAGGTGTTGGGAAAGAAAAACCCTAAATTTCCCCCAACTTTACCAACCATGGTTGTATAAAGGTTTGATTCTGTTTGAAGGCAGGAGTTGGACTTTATCTACAGGAGGGAATGAGAGAATGTTCAAAATCAGTTATTTGCAATGAAAGAACATAAAGCTGCAAAGCAGCAGGAGTTTATTGGGGTAATTAAATAAGGAATCACTCCTGCAATTTGATTCAGTTCATGACAAGCTTAAGAACCACTCATAGGTCCAACTCTTGGCTTTGCTTTTATGTAACCAGACCCCTCAAATTTGACATTTAGGGACCAAAGTTGACTACTACTGATTTTAAAACAAAGTGAACATATTAGTGCCCCCCCCCCCCCCCCCTTTTAGAAAGCTGGTGTCTAAGTATAGTCACAAACAAAGGTTACTTTAATCCCTTCCACCCTTTCTGAACTTCTCGCTCAGCTTCTGAGATGCTTGGCACAGAGGTGCTAATCTCAAAAATACTAAATTGTCTTAAGCCTCCTAAAAATAGGCAGCAGAGTGTCCCTCAGGTGGAACACTTTAGACGAGGACACTTTTAATCACCACCACTGAAAGAAAAATCAGAACCAAAAAGCCATTAACAACAAAAAAGCCCCCAAACAAACCAACCTAAATCAAAACCCACCCCAACCCCAAATATAATGAAGAGGAAAAAAATAAAAGGGGGTGAAACCAACACAGAACCCCTCCCTACAACACTGAAACCACCACAAGTATCAAAAGACCTCAACCATGACCCCTCTACCCCTCTCCCCAGGTCTGAACCAAGCTGCAAGAGAATTCAACCAAGGCACACACATGAACCCCAGACAAACCAGGTTTCAAGGGTTTCAACTCATTGCAAATAAATCCTTCATCCTTAATATGGAAGGAAAAATGGAAAAGAAAAAGAACTTGCAATCCCAAAGGAGTAAAGCTTTTCTGAACAAAAAAAAAAACCACAAATGAACAAACAAAAAGGCAAACCCCTTGGTTAAACACACACGTCCTTCCACAAAAAAGTAGAACTAAATGAAAATCAAAACTGGACCAAATTGTATCAGGGCTTGCTATATATGTAATGCCGTTCGTCATCTATATATTTTCAGGCACACTATCCAACTTCACAAAGTTTGAGTTATATCATACGAAAGATCTTACAGTCTTAGAATCTTCAAGACCCTGTCTTTTTTGGCCAGTCTAATCTAATCCTTTACCTCACGGATGCATCTGAATTTATCTTCGATCACCATTGCATTAAGCTCCCAGGAATGAAATGAGAATCTTGTTACATTAAAACAAAGTTGTTTATAATCAACCATGCACAAGCTGTTGGTATGGCTAGCTGCCACACAAATCAACCTTAAATCAGGCCAGGCTTACAGCTGAAATACAACTAATATGACATTATTCTTTCAGACATTTGGTTAGGCTGACAAATTTGTAACTCTAATTTACACAATGTCCCCATGACATGTGGCGGTACAGCTATTGTGTGCTGAGATTTTTATCCTGGGAAAGAGGGGGAGGAAGCCCACATTCTCCTCATGCAAATCTTGCCCATAACAATGTCGGAATGCATGCTGGCTTGCTAAAGGACACAGTTTACCTATCTGAGAGTACAGCAAGTTCAAATGGTGATGGATAATCATTTTAATGTAATGAAAAATTACTCTGTGGAAACTCAGTCTAGAAAGTGGTTAAGATACCATATATAATACAGTGAAATAAACTTATGTTCTTTAGTGACATAAAACTTGACAGATTTATCCTTTTTTTGTTTTGACTCATGCATTGCATCAAGAAAGTAAATGCTGTTGGAATTCAATATTAGGAAAAAACCAATCAATTAATAGGATTTTAACACTCTTGTATAACACAGTTGCCATCTCACGGCGTCAGAAGGGAGTTTGTTTTTATGACCTACCATCCCCAAGAGGTACAAAAAGCCTACATGGATGGGATATGTGGCCAAATAAGGAAAGGTTCTTCTTGACCTCAGACAGTAATTGGCTGAAGTGTGAGGACTTATGTCCTTCCCCATCCATTTTAATCCTGTCTAATTGTAGATGTTATCATCCATAATTTCCCCCCCTCCCTCCCAATTCTAAGCATTTGGTTTCTACTGGCACAGCATCCTCTGAGCGAATTGTCATGTCCGTTATTGGTTTCAAATCTCTCACAAGATGTTCGCTCCTTTTCTCCTTATTATGACAAAATACAAACAACAAAACCAGAAAAGAAATACAAAATACAAAAAGAAAAATCAACTGAGAAGCATTTGAGATTCCGTACAACCCTGCCTCCATACTTAAACACTCCTCATAATTTCAGACCTAAAAGGACTTCCTTATTAGCTAACTCTTGCTGGAAACCCTCAGTCAAAGCCCATTTTTTCATCATCTTCCTGAAGGAATTAAAATTGGCTGCTACTACTGAGGAGATACAAAGATACCATATATAGGTAACTGCTCTGTTCCAGATCATCACATCTTAAGAAACCATCATACATACTGATTGCACAGCTTCCTCCCTGCAAAGCTGATTGTATTCGGTAGTGCCACACTAAGCTTCCAGCTGCGGAAGAAATACAAAATGCCCAACCCTTTGCTGCTGGGCTAGTTCTGCTTTCCCATCCCACTTTTACCATGTCGATTTGTGCAAACTTCCTGTGTGGTCTGACTGCTGCTGTGTATTATAAGAACAAATGTGGATAAAAAGAACAAATGCAGAACTAATTCTTTTCTCTAAAGAGTCGTGTTTTGTGATGTTGCAACCTGGAGCCTGACATTATTTCATGTTCAAATCGCAAGCTCACTGTGTACAGAGCTCATTTTCATCAGCAGAGCTTGTTTTTCCCCTGTTGCTAGAGTCTGTATTTTCATAATAGCTGCTTAAATTTAATCCACAACCTGAATTGACCATGCACGCTGCACAATCAGCCCTGTAAGAACTTGCAGAGAGTTTAATGGGAAAACAAGGCAGTGATTAGTACAGTCAAATTAATACAGATACATAGTTACATTCAAACTAGGTTTCTGTACATTACAAGACATTCTGTTTGAAGGTGTTTTATTTTATTCTGTTTCATTTTATTGTCCCTGGCTATGGCAAAGGGGTTGGAACTGGATGATCTTTAATGTCCCTTCCAACCCAAACCATGATTCCATGATTTTCTCTTCAATAGCGACTATTGTAGAAGTTAACTAAACAGTAATTGAGTTAATTACTGGGCAGATGCCTGCCAAGTTAGCATCTGTGACTGTATCAAAAACACTGGCAAAGGTAACTTCTTAACTGCATGTAAATGGAATAAAGTTATGCCTCCTGGAATTGAACCTCCATGCTCGTTCTTCTTGTTGCCTTTACCCAACCACACCAATGTGAACAACACAAGCTTTCTTTGCAGCGGGTCATAGTCTTTGTGCTATTTTGTCACTGTAAGAATATATACTTGTTTTTATTGTTGGATGCTCTGCTGTGCTTGGTTCTGTAGTATCTACACCTAAGACAGAGAAGAAAGGATGCGAAGTGTAAAAACTGCATCCCAGCTTCCTACCAATAGGAAAACTGAGATTGTAGTTTGTTATAGAAAATATTGCTAGACAAGGTACTTTTAAATTAGGGGATCTTTTAATAAAAGACTTGATTTTTCTGTGGGGCGTGGGGGTGGAAGACTGAAGCTGCTTTAGAATTCTTCTTATGAGAAGAATGACAGTAAAGACATAAAAGAAGACCTCAAAGTCCACATAAAATAGCAATCTAGCCAGCTTTGAGGCATCATGTAACAAGACTCCACAGTAGCACTCATAAGATCTATGCACATGGTGTAAGCTCTCATTAACCACAGATTTAACGACTCTCATGGCAAACAGAGCAACTTGCTGCCCACAGACATAGCTGCAGCTCTCACTGAAGAGCAGGGAGATCTGAACTCAGACTAAGAGCAGATCCAGTTCCGACTTAAAAATGCAAACTGCTTTTGCATGAATTAATTAATAAATAAACTACAAAACCCCCTTGCAAAAATCAGGAAACTTTCAGACCAAATTGGTAGTGAAGAAATAAAGTTACTGTCTAACATGTCAAGTTTGGTTTCTCCTATTACCACTTCCCAATGATTTGGAGTTGGTATGCAACTTATATAGTTAGTTTACACAGCTTGTCTGCAACCTAGGTTACCATAGGTTTAAGTTTGTTACTAGATTATGCTCAATTTATTAGTCTACTTGAACACTGGCCACAGAGGAAAGCGCTGGGTCATCTGTTTCTTTTAAACACAGGAAAAAATAAGTAGAAAAAATAAAACTTAATGTAACCTTATTCCCAAGAGCTTTTTAGAGTCCAGACTTCAGACACAGTAAAATTGGGCATCAGCAGGATGGAATTAATTAATACAATAAGTACTCTGACCAAGACATTTTTTCTCCTATTTGATCCAGAAACTTCATGTACGAAAGGAAAGATGTCACGTCTTCTGCAGGACATGTGGGGCAAGTAGATTCTGCTCAATAGAACACTGTCAGTTTGTGTCATCTGGAAATCTAACCCCAAAAGCCACATAAAAGACCCTGCCAATTAATCCCTTTTCGAGTCAACAGAAGTTTACATCTGTGGATAAATACTTTTCTCCCCACCATCGCATTAATACTTATCTTTCCCTTCCAAGCCTGTAATTCTTCCCAAATCCCTTATTTTGGCATGTCCAGCCAAAACTTGACCCCAGTCAACAACATCTTGCAGCTCTTGGCAAGGTCAGTTTTTCCAACAAGGGGGAAGTCCAAGGGCCACAGAGACATCCACCAGCTTCAGCAGTGCCAGCTACTGGTGGGACTGAAGTTCTTCCCCTAAGCCCCATTGAAGGAGAAAGGATGTGCAGCTGAAGTGCCAAGTTAGCAAACATGCCCAGCAGCTCTACTACTGACAGGGCACATAAAAATTAAGGCTCAAATATATAACACAGATGACAGACCCAGTACTTCTTGAAGGAAGTCACACATAAAGCCATGCAAACCTCCCAGGGACTAGAAACCACCACTGATCAATGTACAGTAACCCCTTGCTTGCTTAAAACAGATTAATTACAGCCTAAGAGACTGAGAAGTGGAATTCATCCTACAAGTCCTTGAAGGTGAATTTAGTTACTATTTGCAGAATTAAAGTAATCTCATCTTAAAATGTGACAGTGCCTCCTGGTTCAGGATGAGCGTATTGGGAAGAGTAGTGCTGGGGTGACACGTGTAGATTAACTCACTTGCAGATTTATAACCTATTCTTTGTGGAAAAAGATTAGTAAGTCCACATATCTTTCAAAATGTGAACGTCCACAGCTTCAAAGACTCGCCTGAAGTCCCTTCTATAATACATAATACTTTTCTTTAGGACCTGGAAAACAAGAACCCTACTTGAAACAAAGAGTCTTAAAGCTAAAATAAAAAAACTAACCTTTCCCCTCTTCTACATTAAAACTTTCTGTAATATCCATGGAAATTCTTGGATGGAATATGCTTAATCAAATCGCTTTTAAGTCATACCAAGATTTCAAACCTCAACTAAGTTCTAGCTCCCCTGATCTACTAATTTAATACATAAATGTATTAGTCTGCAGTTCAGGTATATCAAGCTGAGAATCAGTCTTCTACCACCAAAGACTCTTGCAAAGTTCCTTGAACAAGTAAATGAATTTTTTAACAGATACAAAGTATCCATATAAAGCATTTCTTGAAGATAACCAGCTACTGACAATTTAACTTGACATCTGGAAAAGGCAAAAAATCTAGCACAACTGACATGACCGATCTTCCCAATAATCTGAAATCCAGACGTTCAACAGAAGAGGCAGTACATTTATTGTGAGAATCACTGGAGTCTCCCAATATTCCTACCTTTAGAAATTCTCCTACCTTTAGAAATTCTTTAGTTTTAAATCTCAATTGGAAAAAAACCCCAACAATAAAAGGCCAGTATCTGCAGATCAACAGTTCATAGTTGGCTAATACCGACTTGGGACCAACTCAAGAATGTGCATCCTGTAATGAATGATCAGAACAAACTCTGTGCTCAGGGGATGCATGGGCTCTCCCAGATGAGGCATAAAAAACCCCAAGGGACCTCTTCTACTTGTGATAAAACATGGGGAAACACACAGTCAAAGAAAAAGCATCTGAGAAAGGTAAATAGAAATGTGAAGGCTGCACATAGCAACCTTCCAGTATCTGAAGGGGGCCTATAGAGATGCTGGCGAGGGACTCTTCATTAGGGACTGTAGTAACAGGACAAGGGGGAACGGGTTCAAACTGAAACAGGGGAGGTTTAGTTTGGATCTAAGGAAGAAATTCTTTGCTGTGAGGGTGGTGAGGCACTGGAATGGGTTGGCCAGGGAGGTTGTGAGTGCTCCATCCCTGGCAGTGTTCAAAGCCAGGTGGGACAGAGCCTTGGGTGACACAGTTTAGTGTGAGGTGTCCCTGCTTATGGCAGGGGGTTGGAAGTGGATGATCTTAAGGTCCTTTCCAACCCTAACTATTCTATTCTATCATTCTATGTGATTCATGAGGTTGGCTTGTTTGGGTTCCTTATTCAGGAAAAATTGAATCTAATCAGTAGAAGCGTGTTCAGAGGGTAGATAGCAAAATTTAGGTTATGCTAAGAATTTTCTTAGTGCCACAGAGCATTTTTCAGGAGTCTTAGAGCTCTGGAGTCTGAAGAGGTTCCTTGGGAGGCTCATGAGACAACACCCATAGGGAACAGCCAGAGCATTTTCCCTGCAGATAAGAAATTCAGCTCCTGCTCAGGTCAAACAAAGTAAAAATCTTCTTGGTCTTAATGTAAAGGCCCAGGAACAGAGTCTGCAAAACTCCTTGGTGATTTGCACCTGTGCTTCATCCTTTGTACAGCACTTGAGACTAACGGGTGCAAGAGATCTTTAATGAATCTATCTTGAACAAAACAAAGCCTGTTATACAGGCAGTGCTGTAATAATAACTACTAGAAGAGTTTCATTGCTCTAATGACACCCCTGCTCTAATGACTGCATGCAGACAAGTGGTTACATTACTGATGGCTGGGAAAATACCATGTGGCACAGGTATCACTGAATAAATGTGATGGAATACAGGTGAGTAAAGTTGTATGTCAACTGAGGAAATGATTAGGAAAATGGAGAGAAAACATGAGCCTATGAAAAGAATTATTCACATATGCACCTATCAGACATGAAAAAAGCAGCTATGCAGAGAAAGAACTTGCATACTAAAGGAAAGACTAAGCTTGGAGGCAGTTTAATAAAGCAGAACAGTAACAGAACTTACACATTTTGATAAAGGGTTACTGAATGGAAGTATCACACACACACAAAGAAAAACCCAAAGGGGAATAATAAGAAACCCAGACACCCAAGCTAAGTAATTTACCATTACACAAGGCTCAGCCAGATCATTCAGCTCTGGGTTTCAGGCTTAAAACCAGGTTCAGGCTAATAACCTCTTGAAAAAAAGCTGGTGCATGTGGGGAATTCTAGTGGCTCCTCTCTGGAACTGCATTGCAAAGGCAGAAATAGTGAAGAAAGGGTTTTAGTAAATGACCAAGGAATTACTTGTTCTCGAAAAGAGCTAAATTCTAGTATCAGTGAAGTAAGTTATTTTTGTGAGGGCAGGTCATGAAAAGCCCAGACCAAGGCTTGAGCCCTCACTGCTATGGGCTTTACGTGGAAAGAGCTGTGCATCTCTATAGCCATGAAAGGTTTATAGCCAAAGTAGATAAAATAGGTATTAACAACTCCATTTTAGTTGTGGGAACTGGAGCACACAAAGATTAGGTAACTCACCCAAACTGACACTGAAAGCCTGGGAAAACCTTGAAATTATAACCTCATCTCTCATGTCACAATGTAACACTGCCACTGCCCAGTTACCTTTCCTTTATACAGGCAAGTTCCTCCTTATTTCAGTTCTACTGAGTACAGAATTAAACAAAGCTTAAAATTAGTAGTGGGTCAGTTAGGAAAAAGTTGCAGAGATCTGCAGGAGTAAATTAGAACTCTTACTGGTTTAAGAGATGAAGAGTATGAAGTGGTAGGTGAAAAGCAGTATGATTAAGTAGTGCATGTAGGAAAGGATGATCTTGATTTTACCTGCATCCTGCACTGTGTGGGTCCATGTAACTGGATGTCACTAATCACAGGTCATAGAATCATAGAATGTTTCGGGTTGGAAAGGACCTTAAGATGATCTAGTTCCAACCCCCCTGCCATGGGAAGGGACACCTTCCACCAGATCATGTCACCCAAGGATCAGAAGTGAAATTTAGGGGTAAAATAGATTCAGAAGTAACACAATCTCCCCTCAAAAGGAAGGAACCTCAACTCAGTGTTTAAGGCCTTAGCAGGGAAACCACTCAAAACAGCTACCACATGTCCCAAAACACAGATGCAAGACAAACTTACACATAAAGAGAGCCCTGCCAAAGCACTGCTTTTGTAGCATAACGCAACCAGGAAAGTGTTAAACCACAGAATTTCCTTGCTGCAAGATGTTGTGGGCTCCAAGCTACAACTGCAAAACCAGATAGATTCATGGAGGAAGCATTCCTCAAGAAAAAGACATCACTGCTGGCATAGGAAGTCCCTGAACTGTGCATCACTGGTGGCTGGATCACAGCGTTACTAGACACTTACCGTCACACTCTTGCTAGGCATCTGTGTTGCTGGCACAGTCATTTCATATTATGTTTTAGGGGTTGGGGCAATTTAAACAATTAGGCAAAGGAACATAGCAGCAATGGCAAGTAAACCTCTTTGTGAAAGAGCATTCATTTGAATTGGATGGTTAAATCCCCCATAAAGTACATGGAAGATTTAACAACTCATGTCCAAATGAACAAGATATAATACGCTTGTATACAGGCTTAATATGAAAAGTGGATTGTTTTTAGTAAAACGGTGGAGGATAACCTCTTATTGAAAGGAGAGATATTGAATTTTAATCAGGGGAAAATAAAGATGCAAGAATAAATCTGCACCGGCTTAGAGAAGGACTGGATGACTTGCTCAGACATCACAATGGGTGCAGGAGTGTGTTACATCCTAATCTGCTATTTGCTGTTATCTTCACTTTTCCAATCACCCCATAGATCCTGCATTTCTAAGAAAAAGAAACAAACCAAGAAAAACTGCCAGCATTGTCCTCAATAAAGTGCGGAGGAATCACAGATACAAAAGGTGGAAAAATGATTAAAACCTCATACTTTGATATAGCTGGCCCTAAATTTTCATCCCAGTATTATGCACTTGGGTGACTCCAGAGTCATTCAGTATGAAAGCAGAGGAATCCAGACTGTTTTGCTGCTCATATTTTACATATCAGAGCTTAAGAACCAACCATCATCCCACTGGTGTCACAACTCGGGATGTATGTGACCCTCACTAATTTATGGGATTTATGACCGACCCTTTCAGCACCATCTCTGACATGTTGTGTGCTGTTGGAGGGGTTAACTGGAAAACCGTTCCTGAAACGTGGTTTTAGTTATTACATGATACACACCCCAATTTGTGTGTATTTATGTATTTTAACCCAGCATATTGTGGCAATAGGGGGGAATTTGCATTGTCCACTGACGTCTGAAATTCCATTATCTATCTGATGGTGATGGAGTCCAACATTATATCCATGAGCCAAACTTTTAGGACTTGCTTTCTTTTGGTTTTAAGTAGTGGGTGGAAACAGCATTGTTTTGATCCTCAGAGTAAAGCACATGTGAAGTAAGATTCTTTTATCCCCTTTTTCCTGTGCTGGGGGTTCAAGCACTCAACTGGTCTATTCTGATACTGAATACAATGCAGGATGCCTTATCTTAAGCTTTGCTAAGATGGAAAGGCAAAAGCTAAACCAAGAATAAGACTCACACATCAGTGTTTGGTCTTGGTTTATTGCTCTGTGCCAACAACTGAATTGGAGTTGCTGTGTGAACTTCCCCCCTCTTCCTCAGTTTGATCACTTTATTCAAGCCATAGGCAATCACAGGAGCAGGAGTTGGGTGGGATGATAGGGCTACTTACCCAAAATAGCTCATTATACAAACACCAACAAGGCTGAAATTGCTCCCTCTGGACTGACTTGTCAAGCATGAAAATGGCTTCTTTTTCCTGAAAAGCTAAACCATTTACAGGTTGTTTGGATGGCATGTGTGGTGGGAAAAGGCATTTTAGAGAGAACATTTGAGTTGGTACATCTGCCTGACACATGGCATGTTCCAAACAAGATGTTCCCAACTCCACCAGCCAAGCTTTCTGGGCCAGTTCAATAGTATTTGTGAAATGCAGGTCGTTTGAATGCGGAGTAGCACAGCAAGATCCACTGCTTCAGACTGTAAGTTCACTGCTCATCTGAGTGAGCACTCCTATTCTTTGTTTGTATTTCACCTTGAGGTTGCAAAGTCAAGTTAAATCCCACTTTTTTGCCCATAGAAAGGTCACATATTTCTTCAGACAGGAATGCAAAGGGGGACAAGGTCTTACCTGTATAGGTAGTTCATGTGATTTATAGTGCTGCATTTAGCCCTGTTGGAGCAAATTAAGGGAGAAAAGCAGCAGCATAGACATGGCCTTGAGAGATGTATTTTGTTCTCTTGTAGTGCCTCTCCTTGCTATGCTTTAGCTGCTGTAGAGGCCCAGGGCACAGGTCACTTCAGAAACAGTGACCAAAGGTGTCCTTATCACATATGAGAAGCAAAACCACATCTAAGATGTACAAGGAAGTTTCAAACAGGGATTAGAGGTATCTTTGGAGTCACAGGAGCTGATCTTGGTCTCTTATGCACTAGGGTGTCTAGACTTCCAACTCCTGTATCATTTTGAATGTAAGTAAATGGGATTCCTATGTCTACAGAGGGCTGGGCAAGCACACGCCATTTGCTGTAAGGCTCTGAAGGGTTTTTAAAAGGCCTGAAGTTTTGCCAATCTCTCCTGGCTCCAAAGAGTACAACAGACATGGCACTTACTGTAGTCACTCTGGAAAGTGAGAAGGCATCTATAAAGGAAGATCAGGCAGCACTGTGCTAATGTCAAAGCATAGATTTTATGCTGGGAGCTTATCTGAAGAGAGACAACAGGAGGGAAAGAACAAATCCATGAGCTATCAGAGATTACTTTCCAGTAA
Organism: Agapornis roseicollis; assembly: GCA_002631895.1. Classification (NCBI taxonomy): domain Eukaryota; kingdom Metazoa; phylum Chordata; class Aves; order Psittaciformes; family Psittacidae; genus Agapornis; species Agapornis roseicollis. Next base: position 212,265 of record NDXB01005918.1, on the reverse strand, counting down.
CTTCAATATTCAGATCACTATCAAGAAATCCAGTGAAAGAAAATACTTTCTGAAGTGGATTTTGTTCTGCACATTAAACCGTGTTTAGAGCCCAAGTTCCTCCCCCCTTGCTGTAATGTGAACCCAGTGGGTGCTGAGGCTTGCCAGAAAGTATTGCAACCCTCACTGTCCTACCCCAGACAGACAACAGAAGAGGGAGGCCTGATGTAATATTATATATACACACCACATTGCCATTTATTGCCATTAATATCTCTGCTAGCCCTCCCAGTGCTGCTGGTTAAAGTCCAACAAATCCCCTGCCATCCTCCAACACCACCTCTCACACCCATCAGGCTCCATTACCTCCCACAGCCTTGTCTGTTGTTGTATGTACCTTTTCCTTTGTTATTACCTTTATTCAGAGGGCAAGAAGATGTGCTTCCAGTGGATTTGGGGAGCAGGGCAGAAGAGCCAGAGCTCAGCTGAGGTGATGATAATCAGCACCGAGGCAGCCCATAGCTGCACCGAGCCCTGAGAATTATTGAGCCTAAATGCCATTATTCCTCCCCCTTGCCCTGCTTCCCTGAAATCTGCATCCTTCAGTCTTTCCCCAGCTAAGCAGGTCTCAAACTGTGAGCGAGCCACAGAATAAATTACAGTAGAAGCACAGGGAAAACAAAGTTGAGAATTTGCTGCCATAGGATGCTACTCTTGAGCTGAGCATAGCATTTGCTACAGCATTTCATTTGGCTCTTAAGAATTGCTACATGCCACCTAAGAGAAGCACACAGAAACATTCCTCTGTTTCTTATGAATATTAGCTATAGGCTCCTTTGTACATGGAGAAGAGGCACTAAAAATAAGCTCAGAAACATCAAACAAGCTGGAAATTGGCCTGCAGAAGAGGAACTGAAATTTATGAAAGGCAGAAGCAGCATTTCAACGTAGTAAGTCATAAGCCATATGAACTGCACGTTTTCTTCTAGCTTTTGACTGTCAGTGACTATTTCACTTATGTTACATATTGCGATGCACCTCCCCTTAACCCTCTGCATCCTGCAGCTGATCAACACAATGCCACATTCATACAGGGTTTCTGCTGTAATCATACACTGCAACTACACACAGACACGTCCAGTAAAATTCACTTAATCACATCTTTGACCTACTCTGCGTCCATACAACTGATCTCCAGATATACACACAACACTGGGAAATGTCACAATGCTATAGGGAAAAAGTGCCAAGGAGATATTTCTTTTACAGTCATGCAAACACATCATTTTTCTAAGCAAGCAGGATTCTTTGAGGGGGCAACAGTGTCTCCTCCTTCCACCTCTTCAACTTTCAAGTCCTCTGTGTCATCCCTCAACACAGCAAGAACCTGGCATCACCTGACTTGACTAGCAGAGGAATCAGTCTCATAGAGTGAGATGAACTTTTAAGAGTAATTCCTAGAATAGCTTTTCTGGAGCACAGGCTGTAAGACAACACATATGAAGCGCTGCAACAGTCCTTTTCTGGCATTCATTGGTGATGACTCACAGCAGTCACCCCTGCTCTGGTCTGATGTAACATGACTATTTACCCCAGATGCCAATCACAGCACTCCACTATCCCGCACAATACATTTGAGCTAACATCCACACTGAGGCTTTGAAAGTCGAATAGAAATTCATCATGCCGTGCTGACAGTCCCGAATGACTTGAAAAGAGCCCCAAACAAACCAAACCAACAAAACAAACTTGCAGTAAGACTGCTGTGCCAAGTCCCATGCCACAGTCAAGGATAAAGGATCTCAGCTCACATTCCTATGCACAGGCTCAGAAGACTGACAGAGAAATTCAAACTTCCAAAGCAGAAAAGTTCAACGTTCTGCAAATGTGAGGAAAAAAGAAAAATAAACTACTTATGTCAGTAAACTTTATGGTTTGACTTTAGAAGGGTTGTTTTTCCTCCTTCAGCTCGGGACACAATAATAACTTCTTTAAAACACTACAGTTAGAAGCTAAAATATATTGTATTATTACTATTGTATATATCATAATAATATCACAATTCACATACCCTCTCAAAACCCTTGCAATTTACTCCCTTTAAATAACAGAATTCTGCATTCATATTAGGTGCAGCTTCATGTTTTGCATAAGAGCTGAAGAATATGTATTTAGTTTTACATTTAACTACTTTTATATCATTCATTTATTTCCTTTCATCGTCTACATTCCCAGATACTTCCAGTGAAGTTTCTGCAAACCATCTGCAAACTTTCTGCATGTCCGGACACTCAATAAGGCACTTACAAGCAGCATTAAACAAGGTCATTTAACACTGTGGAGCTGTAATAGCTGCAGCAGGCGTTAACAATGATACCCCCTTCCCTTCTTTTTAGCAGCTCAAGTTACCCTTTTTCACTATACAAAGAAAAACAGCCGGTGCTGAAGGTAAAAATCAGTACCAAACTGATTGCAAAGCATCAAACTTGTAAGTACCAAACACACGCCTTGGAGGGACAACAAAGTGTGGAAGTCTCAACAACAAAACGAAACAAGAAACGAAACAAGCACGTTTGTCCCCCTTCTTTCCCCTTCCCCCCC